>JAWPHD010021310.1:0-28661 GCA_037043455.1 Cyrtodaria siliqua | reverse complement strand
TTTTATCTGTAATAAGAATGTGTTTGGACACCCAGTATTATTATCTGTAATAAGGATGTGTTTGGACACCCAGTACTATTATCTGTAATAAGAATGTGTTTGGACACCCAGTACTATTATCTGTAATAAAGATGTGTTTGGACACCCATTACTAGTATCTGTAATAAAAATGTGTTTGGACACCCAGTACTATTATCTGTAATAAGAATGTGTTTGGACACCCAGTACTATTATCTGTAATACGGATGTATTTGGACACCCAGTACTATTATCTCCAATAAGAATGTGTTTGGACACCCAGTTCTATTATCTGTAATAAGGATGTGTTTGGACAACCAGTACTACTATCTCCAATACGAATGTGTTTGGACACCCAGTACTATTATCTGTAATAAGAATGTGTTTGGACACCCAGTACCATTATCTGTAATAAGGATGTGTTTGGACATCCAGTACTATTGTCTGTAATAAGGATGTGTTTGGACACCCAGTACTATTATCTGTAATAAGAATGTGTTTGGACACCTAGTATTATTAGCTGTACTAAGAATGTGTTTGGACACCCAATACTATTGTCTGTAATAATAATGTGTTTGGACACCCAGTACTATTATCTGTAATAAAAATGTGTTTGGACACTCAGTAATAGTATCTGTAATAAGAATGTGTTTGGACACCCATTACTATTAACTGTAATAAGAATGTCCTTGCACACGCAGTACTTTTATCTGTAAGAATGTGTGTGGACACCCAGTACTATTATATGTAATAAGAAACAATGTGTTTGGACACCCATTACTATTATCTGTAATAAGAATGTGTTTGGACACCCATTACTATTAACTGTAATAAGAATGTGTGTGGACACCCAGTACTATTATCTGTAAGCATGTGTTTGGACAGCCAGTATTATTATCTGTAATAAGGATGTGTTTGGACACTTAGTACTATTATCGGTAATTAGAATGTGTTTTTACACCCATTACTAGTATCTGTAATAAGAATGTGTTTGGACACCCAGTATTTGTATCTGTAATAAGAATGTGATTGCATACCCAGCACTATTATCTGTAATATGAATGTGTTTGGACACCCAGTACTATTATCTATAATACTACTGTGTTTGGACACCCATTACTACTGTCTGAAAAAAGAATGTGTTTGGACACCCAGTACTATTATCTGTAATAAGAATGTGTTCGGACACCCAGTATTATTATCTGTAATAAGAATGTGTTTGAACACCAAGTACTATTATCTCTAATACTACTACTGTGTTTGAACACCCATTACTACTGTCTGTAATTCTACTGTGTTTGGAACCTCAGTACTATTATCTGTAATACTACTGCGTTTAGACACCCTTTACTATTGTCTATAATAAGAATGTGTTTGTACACCCAGTACTATTATCTGTAATACTACTGTGTTCGGACTCCCAGTATTATTATCTGTAATACTAATAACTGTGTTTGGACACCCATTACTATTGTCTGTAATAAAAATGTGTTTGGACACCAAGTACTATTATATGTAATAATACTGTGTTTGGACACCCATTACTATTATCTGTAATACTAATGTGTTTGGACACCAAGTACTAGTATCTGTAATAAGAATGTGTTTGGACACCCAATACTATTATCTGCAATAAAATGTGTTTTGACACCCAGTATTATCATCTGTAATAAGGATGTGTTTGGACACCCAGTACTATTATCTGTAATACGAATGTGTTTGGACACCCAGTACTATTATCTGTAATAAGTATGTGTTTGTACACCCAGTATTATTATCTGTAATAAGGATGTGTTTGGACACCAAGTACTATTATCTGTAATACAACTGTGTTTGAACACCCATTACTACTGTCTGTAATACTACTGTGTTTGGACCCTCAGTACTATTATCTGTAATACTACTGCGTTTGGACACCCTTTACTATTGTCTGTAATAAGAATGTGTTTGTACACCCAGTACTATTATCTGTAATACTACTGTGTTCGGACTCCCAGTACTATTATCTGTAATACTAATAACTGTGTTTGGACACCCATTACTATTGTCTGTAATAAGAATGTGTTTGGACACCCATTACTATTAACTGTAATAAGAATGTGCTTGGACACCCAGTACTTTTATCTGTAAGCATTTGTGTGGACACTCAGTACTATTATCTGTAATAAAAATATGTGTGGACACCCAGTATTATTATCTGTAATAAGAATGTGTTTGGACACCCATTACATTATCTGTAATAAGAATGTGTTTGGACACCCAGTACTATTATCTGTAATACTACTGTGTTTGGACACTAATTATTACTGTCTGTAATAAGAATGTGTTTGTACACCCAGTACTATTATCTGTAATAAGAATGTGTTTGGACACCCAGTATTATTATCTGTAATAAAAATGTGATTGGACCCCCAGTACTATTATCTGTAATACTACTGTGTTTGGACACCCATTACTACTGTCTCTAAATATAATGTGTTTGGACACCCAGTTCTATTATCTGTAATAAGAATGTGTTCGGACACCCAGTACTAGTATCTGTAATAAGAATGTGTTTGGACACCAAGTACTATTATCTGTAATACTACTGTGTTTGAACACCCATTACTACTGTATGTAATACTACTGTGTTTGGACACTCAGTACTATTATCTGTAATACTACTGCTTTGGACACCCTTTATTATTGTCTGTAATAAGAATGTGTTTGTACACCCAGTATTATTATCTGTAATACTACTGTGTTCGGACTCCCAGTACTATTATCTGTAATACTACTGTGTTTGGACACCCATTACTATTGTCTGTAATACGAATGTGTTTGGACACCCAGTACTATTATCTCTAATAAGAATGTGTTTGGACACCCAGTACTATTATCTGTAATACTACTGTGTTTGGACACCCATTACTACTGTCTGTAAAAATAATGTGTTTTTGACACCCAGTACTATTATCTGTAATAAGAATGTGTTTGGACACCAAGTACTATTATCTGTAATACTACTGTGTTTGAACACCCATTACTACTGTATGTAATACTACTGTGTTTGGACACCCAGTACTATTATCTGTAATACTACTGCTTTGGACAGCCTTTATTATTGTCTGTAATAAGAATGTGTTTGTACACCCAGTATTATTATCTGTAATACTACTGTGTTCGGACTCCCAGTACTATTATCTGTAATACTACTGTGTTTGGACACCCATTACTATTGTCTGTAATACGAATGTGTTTGGACACCCAGTACTATTATCTGTAATAAGACTGCGTTTAGACACCCAATACTATTATCTGTAATAAGAATGTGTTTTGACATCCATTACTAGTATCTGTAATAATAATGTGTTTGGACACCAAGTACTATTATATGTAATACTACTGTGTTTGGACACCCATTACTATTATCTGTAATACTAATGTGTTTGGACACCAAGTACTAGTATATGTAATAAGAATGTGTTTGGACACCCAGTACTATTATCTGCAATAAGAATGTGTTTGGACACCCAGTACTATTATCTGTAATAAGAATGTGTTTGGACACCCAGTACTATTATCTGTAATGAGGATGTGTTTGGACATCCAGTACTATTATCTGTAATAAGGATGTGTTTGGACACCCAGTACTATTATCTGTAATAAGAATGTGTTTGGACACCTAGTATTATTAGCTGTAATAAGAATGTGTTTGGACACCCAATACTATTGTCTATAAAAAGAATGTGTTTGGACACTCAGTACTAGTATCTGTAATAAGAATGTGTTTGGACACCCATTACTATTAACTGTAATAAGAATGTCCTTGCACACGCAGTACTTTTATCTGTAAGAATGTGTGTGGACACCCAGTACTATTATCTGTAATAAGGATGTGTTTGGACATCCAGTACTATTATCTGTAATAAGGATGTGTTTGGACACCCAGTACTATTATCTGTAATAAGAATGTGTTTGGACACCTAGTATTATTAGCTGTAATAAGAATGTGTTTGGACACCCAATACTATTGTCTATAAAAAGAATGTGTTTGGACACTCAGTACTAGTATCTGTAATAAGAATGTGTTTGGACACCCATTACTATTAACTGTAATAAGAATGTCCTTGCACACGCAGTACTTTTATCTGTAAGAATGTGTGTGGACACCCAGTACTATTATAGGTAATAAGAAAGAATGTGTTTGGACACCCATTACTATTATCTGTAATAAGAATGTGTTTGGACACCCATTACTATTAACTGTAATAAGAATGTATGTGGACACCCAGTACTATTATCTGTTAGCATGTGTTTGGACAGCCAGTACTATTATATGTAATAAGAATGTGTTTGGACACCCAGTATTATTATCTTTAATAAGGATGTGTTTGGACACCTAGTACTATTATCATTAATAAGAATGTGTTTTTACACCCAGTACTATATCTGTAATAAGGATGTGTTTGGACACCCATTACTAGTATCTGTAATAAGAATGAGTTTGGACACCCAGTATTTGTATCTGTAATAAGAATGTGTTTGCATACCCAGCACTATAATCTGTAATATGAATGTGTTTGGACACCTAGTACTATTATCTGTAATACTACTGTGTTTGGACACCCATTACTACTGTCTGTAAAAAGAATGTGTTTGGACACCCAGTACTATTATCTGTAATAAGAATGTGTTCGGACACCCAGTACTATTATATGTAATAAGAATGTGTTTGGACACCAAGTACTATTATCTGTAATACTACTGTGTTTGAACACCCATTACTACTGTCTGTAATACTACTGTGTTTGTACACCCAGTACTATTATCTGTAATACTACTGTGTTCGGACTCCCAGTATTATTATCTGTAATACTAATAACTGTGCTTCGACACCCATTACTATTGTCTGTAATAAAAATGTGTTTGGACACCCAGTACTATTATCTGTAATAAGAATGTGTTTGAACACCAAGTACTATTATCTGTAATACTATTGTGTTTGAACACCCATTACTACTGTCTGTAATACTACTGTGTTTGTACACCCAGTACAATTATCTGTAATACTACTGTGTTCGGACTCCCAGTATTATTATCTGTAATACTAATAACTGTGCTTCGACACCCATTACTATTGTCTGTAATAAAAATGTGTTTGGACACCCAGTACTATTATCTGTAATAAGAATGTGTTTGAACACCCAGTACTATTATCTGTAATAAGAATATGCTTGGACATCCAGTACTATTATCTGTAATAAGAATGTGTTAAGACACCCAGTACTATTATCTGTAATAAGAATGTGATTTGACATCCATTATTATTATCTGTAATAAGAATGTGTTTGGACACCCAGTACTATTATATGTAATACTACTGTGTTTGGACACCCATTACTATTATCTGTAATACTAATGTGTTTGGACACCAAGTACTAGTATCTGTAATAAGAATGTGTTTGGACACCCAGTACTATTATCTGCAATAAGAATGTGTTTTGACACCCAGTATTATCATCTGTAATAAGGATGTGTTTGGACACCCAGTACTATTATCTGTAATACGAATGTGTTTGGACACCCAGTACTATTATCTGTAATAAGAGTGTGGTCGGAAACTCAGCACTATTTTCTGTAATTAGTATCTGTAATCAGAATGAGTTTGGACACCCAGTACTATTATCTGTAATAAGGATGTGTTTGGACACCCAGTACTATTATCTGTAATAAGAATGTGTTTGGACATCCTGTACTATTATCTGTAATAAGGATGTGTTTGGACACCTAGTACTATTATCTGTAATAAGGATGTGTTTGGACATCCGGTACTATTATCTGTAATAAGAATGTGTTTTGACACCTAGTATTATTATCTGTAATAAGAATGTGTTTGGACACCCAATACTATTGTCTGTAATAAGAATGTGTTTGGACACCCAGTACTATTATCTGTAATAAGAATGTGTTTGGACACCCATTACTATTAACTGTAATAAGAATGTGCTTGTACACCCAGTACTTTTATCTGTAAGAATGTGTGTGGACACCCAGTAATATTATATGTAATTAGAATGTGTTTGGACACCCATTACTATTATCTGTAATAATAATGTGTTTGGACACCCATTACTATTAACTGTAATAAGAATGTGCTTGGACACCCAGTACTTTTATCTGTAAGCATGTGTGTGGACACCCAGTACTATTATCTGTAATACTACTGTGTTTGGACACCCATTACTACTGTCTGTAAAAAGAATGTGTTTGGACACCCAATACTATTATCTGTAATAAGAATGTGTTCGGACACCTAGTACTTTTATCTGTAATAAGGATGTGTTTGGACACCCAGTACTTTTATCTGTAAGCATGTGTGTGGACACCCAGTACTATTATCTGTAATAAGAATGTGTTTGGAAACCAAGTACTATTATCTGTAATACTACTGTGTTTGAACACCCATTACTACTGTCTGTAATACTACTGCGTTTGGACCCTCAGTACTATTATCTGTAATACTACTGCGTTTGGACACCCTTTACTATTGTCTGTAATAAGAATGTGTTTGGACACCCAGTACTATTATCTGTAATACTACTGTGTTCGGACTACCAGTACTATTATCTGTAATACTAATAACTGTGTTTGGACACCCATTACTATTGTCTGTAATAAGAATGTGTTTGGACACCCATTACTATTAACTGTAATAAGAATGTGCTTGGACACCCAGTTCTTTTATCTGTTAGTATGTGTGTGGACACCCAGTACTATTATCTGTAATAAGAATGTGTGTGGACACCCAGTAATATTATCTGTAATACGAATGTGTTTGGACACCCTTTACTATTGTCTGTAATAAGAATGTGTTTTAACACCCAGTACTATTATCTGTAATACTACTGTGTTCGGACTCCCAGTACTATTATCTGTAATACTAATAACTGTGTTTGGACACCCATTACTATTGTCTGTAATAAGAATGTGTTTGGACACCCATTACTATTGACTGTAATAAGAATGTGCTTGGACACCCAGTACTTTTATCTGTAAGCATGTGTGTGGACACCCAGTACTATTATCTGTAATAAGAATGTGTGTGGAAACCCAGTATTATTATCTGTAATACGAATGTGTTTTGACACCCAGTACTTTTATCTGTAATAAGAATGTCTTTGGGCACCCAGTACTATTATCTGTAATAAGAATGTGTTTGGACACCCAGTATTATTATCTGTAATAAGGATGTACTATTATCTGTAATAAGAATGTGTATGGACACCCAGTACTATTATCTGTAATAAAGATGTGTTTGGACACCCATTACTAGTATCTGTAATAAAAATGTGTTTGGACACCCAGTACTTTTATCTGTAATAAGAATGTGTTTGGACACCCAGTACTATTATCTGTAATAAGGATGTGTTCGGACACCCAGTACTATTATCTCCAATAAGAATGTGTTTGGACACCCAGTACTATTATCTGTAATAAGGATGTGTTTGGACACCCAGTACTACTATCTCCAATAAGAATGTGTTTGAACACCCAGTACTATTATCTGTAATAAGAATGTGTTTGGACACCCAGTACTATTATCTGTAATAAGGATGTGTTTGGACATCCAGTACTATTATCTGTAATAAGGATGTGTTTGGACACCCAGTACTATTATCTGTAATAAGAATGTGTTTGGACACCTAGTATTATTAGCTGTAATAAGAATGTGTTTGGACACCCAATACTATTGTCTGTAATAAGAATGTGTTTGGACACCCAGTACTATTATCTGTAATAAAAATGTGTTTGGACACTCAGTACTAGTATCTGTAATAAAAATGTGTTTGGACACCCATTACTATTAACTGTAATAAGAATGTCCTTGCACACGCAGTACTTTTATCTGTAAGAATGTGTGCGGACACCCAGTACTATTATATGTAATAAGAAAGAATGTGTTTGGACACCCATTACTATTATCTGTAATAAGAATGTGTTTGGACACCCATTACTATTAACTGTAATAAGAATGTGTGTGGACACCCAGTACTATTATCTGTAAGCATGTGTTTGGACAGCCAGTACTATTTTCTGTAATAAGAATGTGTTTGGACACCCAGTATTATTATCTGTAATAAGGATGTGTTTGGACACCAAGTACTATTATCTGTAATACAACTGTGTTTGAACACCCATTACTACTGTCTGTAATACTACTGTGTTTGGACCCTCAGTACTATTATCTGTAATACTACTGCGTTTGGACACCCTTTACTATTGTCTGTAATAAGAATGTTTTTGTACACCCAGTACTATTATCTGTAATACTACTGTGTTCGGACTCCCAGTACTATTATCTGTAATACTAATAACTGTGTTTGGACACCCATTACTATTGTCTGTAATAAGAATGTGTTTGGACACCCATTACTATTAACTGTAATAAGAATGTGCTTGGACACCCAGTACTTTTATCTGTAAGCATTTGGGTGGACACCCAGTACTATTATCTGTAATAAGAATATGTGTGGACACCCAGTATTATTATTTGTAATACGAATGTGTTTGCACACCCAGTACTTTTATCTGTAATAAGAATGTGTTTGGACACCCAGTATTATTATCTGTAATAAGGATGTGTTTGGACACCCAGTACTATTTTCTGTAATAAGAATGTGTTTGGACACCCAGTACTATTATCTGTAATAAAGATGTGTTTGGACACCCATTACTAGTATCTGTAATAAAAATGTGTTTGGACACCCAGTACTATTATCTGTAATAAGAATGTGTTTGGACACCCAGTACTATTATCTGTAATAAGGATGTATTTGGACACCCAGTACTATTATCTCCAATAAGAATGTGTTTGGACACCCAGTTCTATTATCTGTAATAAGGATGTGTTTGGACAACCAGTACTACTATCTCCAATACGAATGTGTTTGGACACCCAGTACTATTATCTGTAATAAGAATGTGTTTGGACACCCAGTACCATTATCTGTAATAAGGATGTGTTTGGACATCCAGTACTATTGTCTGTAATAAGGATGTGTTTGGACACCCAGTACTATTATCTGTAATAAGAATGTGTTTGGACACCTAGTATTATTAGCTGTACTAAGAATGTGTTTGGACACCCAATACTATTGTCTGTAATAATAATGTGTTTGGACACCCAGTACTATTATCTGTAATAAAAATGTGTTTGGACACTCAGTAATAGTATCTGTAATAAGAATGTGTTTGGACACCCATTACTATTAACTGTAATAAGAATGTCCTTGCACACGCAGTACTTTTATCTGTAAGAATGTGTGTGGACACCCAGTACTATTATATGTAATAAGAAACAATGTGTTTGGACACCAAGTACTATTATCTGTAATACTACTGTGTTTGAACACCCATTACTACTGTATGTAATACTACTGTGTTTGGACACCCAGTACTATTATCTGTAATACTACTGCTTTGGACAGCCTTTATTATTGTCTGTAATAAGAATGTGTTTGTACACCCAGTATTATTATCTGTAATACTACTGTGTTCGGACTCCCAGTACTATTATCTGTAATACTACTGTGTTTGGACACCCATTACTATTGTCTGTAATACGAATGTGTTTGGACACCCAGTACTATTATCTGTAATAAGACTGCGTTTAGACACCCAATACTATTATCTGTAATAAGAATGTGTTTTGACATCCATTACTAGTATCTGTAATAATAATGTGTTTGGACACCAAGTACTATTATATGTAATACTACTGTGTTTGGACACCCATTACTATTATCTGTAATACTAATGTGTTTGGACACCAAGTACTAGTATATGTAATAAGAATGTGTTTGGACACCCAGTACTATTATCTGCAATAAGAATGTGTTTGGACACCCAGTACTATTATCTGTAATAAGAATGTGTTTGGACACCCAGTACTATTATCTGTAATGAGGATGTGTTTGGACATCCAGTACTATTATCTGTAATAAGGATGTGTTTGGACACCCAGTACTATTATCTGTAATAAGAATGTGTTTGGACACCTAGTATTATTAGCTGTAATAAGAATGTGTTTGGACACCCAATACTATTGTCTATAAAAAGAATGTGTTTGGACACTCAGTACTAGTATCTGTAATAAGAATGTGTTTGGACACCCATTACTATTAACTGTAATAAGAATGTCCTTGCACACGCAGTACTTTTATCTGTAAGAATGTGTGTGGACACCCAGTACTATTATCTGTAATAAGGATGTGTTTGGACATCCAGTACTATTATCTGTAATAAGGATGTGTTTGGACACCCAGTACTATTATCTGTAATAAGAATGTGTTTGGACACCTAGTATTATTAGCTGTAATAAGAATGTGTTTGGACACCCAATACTATTGTCTATAAAAAGAATGTGTTTGGACACTCAGTACTAGTATCTGTAATAAGAATGTGTTTGGACACCCATTACTATTAACTGTAATAAGAATGTCCTTGCACACGCAGTACTTTTATCTGTAAGAATGTGTGTGGACACCCAGTACTATTATAGGTAATAAGAAAGAATGTGTTTGGACACCCATTACTATTATCTGTAATAAGAATGTGTTTGGACACCCATTACTATTAACTGTAATAAGAATGTATGTGGACACCCAGTACTATTATCTGTTAGCATGTGTTTGGACAGCCAGTACTATTATATGTAATAAGAATGTGTTTGGACACCCAGTATTATTATCTTTAATAAGGATGTGTTTGGACACCTAGTACTATTATCATTAATAAGAATGTGTTTTTACACCCAGTACTATATCTGTAATAAGGATGTGTTTGGACACCCATTACTAGTATCTGTAATAAGAATGAGTTTGGACACCCAGTATTTGTATCTGTAATAAGAATGTGTTTGCATACCCAGCACTATAATCTGTAATATGAATGTGTTTGGACACCTAGTACTATTATCTGTAATACTACTGTGTTTGGACACCCATTACTACTGTCTGTAAAAAGAATGTGTTTGGACACCCAGTACTATTATCTGTAATAAGAATGTGTTCGGACACCCAGTACTATTATATGTAATAAGAATGTGTTTGGACACCAAGTACTATTATCTGTAATACTACTGTGTTTGAACACCCATTACTACTGTCTGTAATACTACTGTGTTTGTACACCCAGTACTATTATCTGTAATACTACTGTGTTCGGACTCCCAGTATTATTATCTGTAATACTAATAACTGTGCTTCGACACCCATTACTATTGTCTGTAATAAAAATGTGTTTGGACACCCAGTACTATTATCTGTAATAAGAATGTGTTTGAACACCAAGTACTATTATCTGTAATACTATTGTGTTTGAACACCCATTACTACTGTCTGTAATACTACTGTGTTTGTACACCCAGTACAATTATCTGTAATACTACTGTGTTCGGACTCCCAGTATTATTATCTGTAATACTAATAACTGTGCTTCGACACCCATTACTATTGTCTGTAATAAAAATGTGTTTGGACACCCAGTACTATTATCTGTAATAAGAATGTGTTTGAACACCCAGTACTATTATCTGTAATAAGAATATGCTTGGACATCCAGTACTATTATCTGTAATAAGAATGTGTTTAGACACCCAGTACTATTATCTGTAATAAGAATGTGATTTGACATCCATTATTATTATCTGTAATAAGAATGTGTTTGGACACCCAGTACTATTATATGTAATACTACTGTGTTTGGACACCCATTACTATTATCTGTAATACTAATGTGTTTGGACACCAAGTACTAGTATCTGTAATAAGAATGTGTTTGGACACCCAGTACTATTATCTGCAATAAGAATGTGTTTTGACACCCAGTATTATCATCTGTAATAAGGATGTGTTTGGACACCCAGTACTATTATCTGTAATACGAATGTGTTTGGACACCCAGTACTATTATCTGTAATAAGAGTGTGGTCGGAAACTCAGCACTATTTTCTGTAATTAGTATCTGTAATCAGAATGAGTTTGGACACCCAGTACTATTATCTGTAATAAGGATGTGTTTGGACACCCAGTACTATTATCTGTAATAAGAATGTGTTTGGACATCCTGTACTATTATCTGTAATAAGGATGTGTTTGGACACCTAGTACTATTATCTGTAATAAGGATGTGTTTGGACATCCGGTACTATTATCTGTAATAAGAATGTGTTTTGACACCTAGTATTATTATCTGTAATAAGAATGTGTTTGGACACCCAATACTATTGTCTGTAATAAGAATGTGTTTGGACACCCAGTACTATTATCTGTAATAAGAATGTGTTTGGACACCCATTACTATTAACTGTAATAAGAATGTGCTTGTACACCCAGTACTTTTATCTGTAAGAATGTGTGTGGACACCCAGTAATATTATATGTAATTAGAATGTGTTTGGACACCCATTACTATTATCTGTAATAATAATGTGTTTGGACACCCATTACTATTAACTGTAATAAGAATGTGCTTGGACACCCAGTACTTTTATCTGTAAGCATGTGTGTGGACACCCAGTACTATTATCTGTAATACTACTGTGTTTGGACACCCATTACTACTGTCTGTAAAAAGAATGTGTTTGGACACCCAATACTATTATCTGTAATAAGAATGTGTTCGGACACCTAGTACTTTTATCTGTAATAAGGATGTGTTTGGACACCCAGTACTTTTATCTGTAAGCATGTGTGTGGACACCCAGTACTATTATCTGTAATAAGAATGTGTTTGGAAACCAAGTACTATTATCTGTAATACTACTGTGTTTGAACACCCATTACTACTGTCTGTAATACTACTGCGTTTGGACCCTCAGTACTATTATCTGTAATACTACTGCGTTTGGACACCCTTTACTATTGTCTGTAATAAGAATGTGTTTGGACACCCAGTACTATTATCTGTAATACTACTGTGTTCGGACTACCAGTACTATTATCTGTAATACTAATAACTGTGTTTGGACACCCATTACTATTGTCTGTAATAAGAATGTGTTTGGACACCCATTACTATTAACTGTAATAAGAATGTGCTTGGACACCCAGTTCTTTTATCTGTTAGTATGTGTGTGGACACCCAGTACTATTATCTGTAATAAGAATGTGTGTGGACACCCAGTAATATTATCTGTAATACGAATGTGTTTGGACACCCTTTACTATTGTCTGTAATAAGAATGTGTTTTAACACCCAGTACTATTATCTGTAATACTACTGTGTTCGGACTCCCAGTACTATTATCTGTAATACTAATAACTGTGTTTGGACACCCATTACTATTGTCTGTAATAAGAATGTGTTTGGACACCCATTACTATTGACTGTAATAAGAATGTGCTTGGACACCCAGTACTTTTATCTGTAAGCATGTGTGTGGACACCCAGTACTATTATCTGTAATAAGAATGTGTGTGGAAACCCAGTATTATTATCTGTAATACGAATGTGTTTTGACACCCAGTACTTTTATCTGTAATAAGAATGTCTTTGGGCACCCAGTACTATTATCTGTAATAAGAATGTGTTTGGACACCCAGTATTATTATCTGTAATAAGGATGTACTATTATCTGTAATAAGAATGTGTATGGACACCCAGTACTATTATCTGTAATAAAGATGTGTTTGGACACCCATTACTAGTATCTGTAATAAAAATGTGTTTGGACACCCAGTACTTTTATCTGTAATAAGAATGTGTTTGGACACCCAGTACTATTATCTGTAATAAGGATGTGTTCGGACACCCAGTACTATTATCTCCAATAAGAATGTGTTTGGACACCCAGTACTATTATCTGTAATAAGGATGTGTTTGGACACCCAGTACTACTATCTCCAATAAGAATGTGTTTGAACACCCAGTACTATTATCTGTAATAAGAATGTGTTTGGACACCCAGTACTATTATCTGTAATAAGGATGTGTTTGGACATCCAGTACTATTATCTGTAATAAGGATGTGTTTGGACACCCAGTACTATTATCTGTAATAAGAATGTGTTTGGACACCTAGTATTATTAGCTGTAATAAGAATGTGTTTGGACACCCAATACTATTGTCTGTAATAAGAATGTGTTTGGACACCCAGTACTATTATCTGTAATAAAAATGTGTTTGGACACTCAGTACTAGTATCTGTAATAAAAATGTGTTTGGACACCCATTACTATTAACTGTAATAAGAATGTCCTTGCACACGCAGTACTTTTATCTGTAAGAATGTGTGCGGACACCCAGTACTATTATATGTAATAAGAAAGAATGTGTTTGGACACCCATTACTATTATCTGTAATAAGAATGTGTTTGGACACCCATTACTATTAACTGTAATAAGAATGTGTGTGGACACCCAGTACTATTATCTGTAAGCATGTGTTTGGACAGCCAGTACTATTTTCTGTAATAAGAATGTGTTTGGACACCCAGTATTATTATCTGTAATAAGGATGTGTTTGGACACCAAGTACTATTATCTGTAATACAACTGTGTTTGAACACCCATTACTACTGTCTGTAATACTACTGTGTTTGGACCCTCAGTACTATTATCTGTAATACTACTGCGTTTGGACACCCTTTACTATTGTCTGTAATAAGAATGTTTTTGTACACCCAGTACTATTATCTGTAATACTACTGTGTTCGGACTCCCAGTACTATTATCTGTAATACTAATAACTGTGTTTGGACACCCATTACTATTGTCTGTAATAAGAATGTGTTTGGACACCCATTACTATTAACTGTAATAAGAATGTGCTTGGACACCCAGTACTTTTATCTGTAAGCATTTGGGTGGACACCCAGTACTATTATCTGTAATAAGAATATGTGTGGACACCCAGTATTATTATTTGTAATACGAATGTGTTTGCACACCCAGTACTTTTATCTGTAATAAGAATGTGTTTGGACACCCAGTATTATTATCTGTAATAAGGATGTGTTTGGACACCCAGTACTATTTTCTGTAATAAGAATGTGTTTGGACACCCAGTACTATTATCTGTAATAAAGATGTGTTTGGACACCCATTACTAGTATCTGTAATAAAAATGTGTTTGGACACCCAGTACTATTATCTGTAATAAGAATGTGTTTGGACACCCAGTACTATTATCTGTAATAAGGATGTATTTGGACACCCAGTACTATTATCTCCAATAAGAATGTGTTTGGACACCCAGTTCTATTATCTGTAATAAGGATGTGTTTGGACAACCAGTACTACTATCTCCAATACGAATGTGTTTGGACACCCAGTACTATTATCTGTAATAAGAATGTGTTTGGACACCCAGTACCATTATCTGTAATAAGGATGTGTTTGGACATCCAGTACTATTGTCTGTAATAAGGATGTGTTTGGACACCCAGTACTATTATCTGTAATAAGAATGTGTTTGGACACCTAGTATTATTAGCTGTACTAAGAATGTGTTTGGACACCCAATACTATTGTCTGTAATAATAATGTGTTTGGACACCCAGTACTATTATCTGTAATAAAAATGTGTTTGGACACTCAGTAATAGTATCTGTAATAAGAATGTGTTTGGACACCCATTACTATTAACTGTAATAAGAATGTCCTTGCACACGCAGTACTTTTATCTGTAAGAATGTGTGTGGACACCCAGTACTATTATATGTAATAAGAAACAATGTGTTTGGACACCCATTACTATTATCTGTAATAAGAATGTGTTTGGACACCCATTACTATTAACTGTAATAAGAATGTGTGTGGACACCCAGTACTATTATCTGTAAGCATGTGTTTGGACAGCCAGTATTATTATCTGTAATAAGGATGTGTTTGGACACTTAGTACTATTATCGGTAATTAGAATGTGTTTTTACACCCATTACTAGTATCTGTAATAAGAATGTGTTTGGACACCCAGTATTTGTATCTGTAATAAGAATGTGATTGCATACCCAGCACTATTATCTGTAATATGAATGTGTTTGGACACCCAGTACTATTATCTATAATACTACTGTGTTTGGACACCCATTACTACTGTCTGAAAAAAGAATGTGTTTGGACACCCATTACTATTATCTGTAATAAGAATGTGTTCGGACACCCAGTATTATTATCTGTAATAAGAATGTGTTTGAACACCAAGTACTATTATCTCTAATACTACTACTGTGTTTGAACACCCATTACTACTGTCTGTAATTCTACTGTGTTTGGAACCTCAGTACTATTATCTGTAATACTACTGCGTTTAGACACCCTTTACTATTGTCTATAATAAGAATGTGTTTGTACACCCAGTACTATTATCTGTAATACTACTGTGTTCGGACTCCCAGTATTATTATCTGTAATACTAATAACTGTGTTTGGACACCCATTACTATTGTCTGTAATAAAAATGTGTTTGGACACCAAGTACTATTATATGTAATAATACTGTGTTTGGACACCCATTACTATTATCTGTAATACTAATGTGTTTGGACACCAAGTACTAGTATCTGTTATAAGAATGTGTTTGGACACCCAATACTATTATCTGCAATAAAATGTGTTTTGACACCCAGTATTATCATCTGTAATAAGGATGTGTTTGGACACCCAGTACTATTATCTGTAATACGAATGTGTTTGGACACCCAGTACTATTATCTGTAATAAGTATGTGTTTGTACACCCAGTATTATTATCTGTAATAAGGATGTGTTTGGACACCAAGTACTATTATCTGTAATACAACTGTGTTTGAACACCCATTACTACTGTCTGTAATACTACTGTGTTTGGACCCTCAGTACTATTATCTGTAATACTACTGCGTTTGGACACCCTTTACTATTGTCTGTAATAAGAATGTGTTTGTACACCCAGTACTATTATCTGTAATACTACTGTGTTCGGACTCCCAGTACTATTATCTGTAATACTAATAACTGTGTTTGGACACCCATTACTATTGTCTGTAATAAGAATGTGTTTGGACACCCATTACTATTAACTGTAATAAGAATGTGCTTGGACACCCAGTACTTTTATCTGTAAGCATTTGTGTGGACACTCAGTACTATTATCTGTAATAAAAATATGTGTGGACACCCAGTATTATTATTTGTAATACGAATGTGTTTGGACACCCAGTACTTTTATCTGTAATAAGAATGTGTTTGGACACCCAGTATTATTATCTGTAATAAGGATGTGTTTGGACACCCAGTACTATTATCTGTAATAAGAATGTGTTTGGACACCCAGTAATATTATCTGTAATAAAGATGTGTTTGGACACCCATTACTAGTATCTGTAATACAAATGTGTTTGGACACCCAGTACTATTATCTGTAATAAGAATGTGTTTGGACACCCAGTACTATTATCTGTAATAAGGATGTATTTGGACACCCAGTACTATTATCTCCAATAAGAATATGTTTCGAGACCCAGTTCTATTATCTGTAATAAGGATGTGTTTGGACACCCAGTACTACTATCTCCAATACGAATGTGTTTGGACACCCAGTACTATTATCTGTAATAAGAATGTGTTTGGACACCCAGTACCATTATCTGTAATAAGGATGTGTTTGGACATCCAGTACTATTGTCTGTAATAAGGATGTGTTTGGACACCCAGTACTATTATCTGTAATAAGAATGTGTTTGGACACCTAGTATTATTAGCTGTAATAAGAATGTGTTTGGACACCCAATACTATTGTCTGTAATAAGAATGTGTTTGGACACCCAGTACTATTATCTGTAATTAAAATGTGTTTGGACACTCAGTACTAGTATCTGTAATAAGAGTGTGTTTGGACACCCATTACTATTAACTGTAATAAGAATGTCCTTGCACACGCAGTACTTTTATCTGTAAGAATGTGTGTGGACACCCAGTACTATTATATGTAATAAGAAACAATGTGTTTGGACACCCATTACTATTATCTGTAATAAGAATGTGTTTGGACACCCATTACTATTAACTGTAATAAGAATGTGTGTGGACACCCAGTACTATTATCTGTAAGCATGTGTTTGGACAGCCAGTATTATTATCTGTAATAAGGATGTGTTTGGACACCTAGTACTATTATCGGTAATAAGAATGTGTTTTTACACCCAGTACTATTATCTGTAATAAGGATGTGTTTGGACACCTATTACTAGTATCTGTAATAAGAATGTGTTTGGACACCCAGTATTTGTATCTGTAATAAGAATGTGTTTGCATACCCAGCACTATTATCTGTAATATGAATGTGTTTGGACACCCAGTACTATTATCTGTAATACTACTGTGTTTGGACACCCATTACTACTGTCTGAAAAAAGAATGTGTTTGGACACCCAGTACTATTATCTGTAATAAGAATGTGTTCGGACACCCAGTATTATTATCTGTAATAAGAATGTGTTTGAACACCAAGTACTATTATCTGTAATACTACTGTGTTTGAACACCCATTACTACTGTCTGTAATTCTACTGTGTTTGGAACCTCAGTACTATTATTTGTAATACTACTGCGTTTGGACACCCTTTACTATTGTCTATAATAAGAATGTGTTTGTACACCCAGTACTATTATCTGTAATACTACTGTGTTCGGACTCCCAGTATTATTATCTGTAATACAAATAACTGTGTTAGGACACCCATTACTATTGTCTGTAATAAAAATGTGTTTGGACACCAAGTACTATTATATGTAATAATACTGTGTTTGGACTCCCATTACTATTATCTGTAATACTAATGTGTTTGGACACCAAGTACTAGTATCTGTAATAAGAATGTGTTTGGACACCCAATACTATTATCTGCAATAAGAATGTGTTTTGACACCCAGTATTATCATCTGTAATAAGGATGTGTTTGGACACCCAGTACTATTATCGGTAATACGAATGTGTTTGGACACCCAGTACTATTATCTGTAATAAGAGTGTGGTCGGACACTCAGCACTATTTTCTGTAATTATTATCTGTAATAAGGATATGTTTGGACACCCAGTACTATTATCTGTAATAAGAATGTGTTTGGACACCCTGTACTATTATCTGTAATAAGGATGTGTTTGGACACCTAGTACTATTATCTGTAATAAGGATGTGTTTGGACATCCGGTACTATTATCTGTAATAAGAATGTGTTTTGACACCTAGTATTATTATCTGTAATAAGAATGTGTTTGGACACCCAATACTATTGTCTGTAATAAGAATTTGTTTGGACACCCAGTACTATTATCTGTAATACGAATGTGTTTGGAAACCCATTACTATTAACTGTAATAAGAATGTGCTTGTACACCCAGTACTTTTATCTGTTAGAATGTGTTTGGACACCCAGTACTATTATATGTAATTAGAATATGTTTGGACACCCATTACTATTATCTGTAATAATAATGTGTTTGGACACCCAGTACTATTAACTGTAATAAGAATGTGCTTTGACACCCAGTACTTTTATCTGTAAGAATGTGTGTGGACACCCATTACTACTGACTGTAAAAAGAATGTGTTTGGACATCCAGTACTATTATCTGTAATAAGAATGTGTTCGGACACCCATTACTATTATCTGTAATAATAATGTTTTTGGACACCCATTACTATTAACTGTAATAAGAATGTGCTTGGACACCCAGTACTTTTATCTGTAAGAATGTGTTTGGACACCCATTACTACTGTCTGTAAAAAGAATGTGTTTGGACATCCAGAGTACTATTATCTGTAATAAGAATGTGTTCGGACACCTAGTATTTTTATCTGTAATAAGAATGTGTTTGGACACCAAGTACTATTATCTGTAATACTACTGTGTTTGAACACCCATTACTACTGTCTGTAATACTACTGTGTTTGGACCCTCAGTACTATTATCTGTAATACTACTGCGTTTGGACACCCTCTACTATTGTCTGTAATATGAATGTGTTTGTACACCCAGTACTATTATCTGTAATACTACTGTGTTCGGACTCCCAGTACGTATTATCTGTAATACTAATATCTGTGTTTGGACACCATTACTATTGTCTGTAATAAGAATGTGTTTGGACACCCATTACTATTAACTGTAATAAGAATGTGCTTGGACACCCAGTACTTTTATCTGTAAGCATGTGTGTGGACACCCAGTACTATTATCTGTAATAAGAATGTGTTCGGACACCCAGTATTATTATCTGTTAATACGAATGTGTTTGACACCCAGTACTGTTATCTGTAATAAGAATGTGTTTGGACACCCAGTACTATTATCCGTAATAAGAATGTGTTTGGACACCCAGTATTATTATCTGTAATAAGGATGTGTTTGGACACCTATACTTTTTTCTGTAATAAGAATGTGTTTGGACACCCAGTACTATTATCTGTAATAAGGATGTGTTGTGGACACCCATTACTAGTATATGTTATAAAGAATGTGTTTGTACACCCAGTATTTTATCTGTAATAAGAAGTGTGTTTGCATACCCAGCACTATTATCTGTAATTAAAATGTGTTTGGACACCTAGTACTATTAACTGTAATACTACTGTGTTTGGACACCCATTACTACTGTCTGTAAAAAGAATGTGTTTGGACACCCAGTACTATTATCTGTAATAAGAATGTGTTCGGACACCCAGTACTATTATCTGTAATAAGAATGTATTTGGACACCAAGTACTATTATCTGTAATACTACTGTGTTTGAACACCCATTACTACTGTCTGTAATACTACTGTGTTTGAACACTCAGTACTATTATCTGTAATACTACTGCGTTTGGGACACCCTTTACTATTGTCTGTATAAGAAAGTTGTTGGTACACCCAGTATTATTATCTGTAATACTACTGTGTTCGGACTCCCAGTACTATTATCTGTAATACTAATAACTGTGTTTGGACACCCATTACTATTGTCTGTAATAAGAATGTATTTGGGACACCCAGTACTATTATCTGTAATAAGAATGTTGTTTTGAACACCCAGTTCTATTATCTTGTAATAAGAATATGCTTGGACATCCAGTACTATTATCTGTAATAAGGATGTTTTGGTACACCCAGTACTATTATCTGTATTAAGGATGTGTGTGGACACCCAGTACTATTATCTGTATTAAGTAGTGTTTTGTACACCCAGTATTATAATCTGTAATAAGAATGTGTTTGGACACCCAGTAATATTATCTGGTAATAATAATGTGTTGTGGACACCCAGTACTATTATCTGAATATAATGTGTTTGGACACCCTGTATTATTATCTGACTATTTAGCACTCGTAGATATTCAGCCGTTTATAATAGTTTAAGTTTTCGCTATACTAGAAGTTGATGAATTCCAACAATTTAAACAGTACTTCCTGTTTTTCCAATTATATTTGTTTAACATATATTTGTTTCTCAGGATACAATAGACATCCATAACAAAGTGATATTCATCTTATAGTGTGGCACTAGTTTGCGCGGTATTACCGAGATACCGGTATTATTATGATACAGTTATAAACATTATGTATTATAATTTGCTCTGCCTGCACCGAGTACCTCGAGGTATTGTCCGCAAAAGGCTTTGATTTGGGCAGTTAAAACTATTTTTGCTGAGAAACTATTGGTGTTATTGTTCTGATTGTGATTTTTTTAAGATAAGACTGGTTCAGTTTCTAGGGTGGATGCTGTGTAGTGTTAGCTGTTTAAATACCGAGGGTATAGGAAATGAAGCACCGGTCGATAATGTAATCACAGTACTATAGGCTTTAAATAGATTATTAAATTAGGTTATTTTATCTTCGATGTAAAATGTTACCCGTTTAGTTAAGTTGAATTCTTGTAGACTTTTACTGTTGGGAATATAAGTGTTTGATTAATTCCTTTATTGTGGTAGGTGGGACACATTAATTGTAGCATACCGGGTACACCTGTATTATTACGGTTGACAGTGTTATAAGTTTGTGGTAATAGGATTTAGTTGGTAGGTTAGTATAGTGGACGTGTTTAGATGTATGTGGAGGCTTGAGATGGAAGTTATTTGGATATTTTGGTTGGTATTGAATATGGAGGTAAGTATGAAGTATTTTGAGTTCTGGTTTGAGTGTTGGTATTGGGGGTTGGTGGGTTATAGAAGGTCTGGTTGAGGAGCTTCCGGTGTATTTACGGTTGTTGTAGGTTGATTGTTATTGTGATTGAGGTGTGTATGTAATTGGTTATTGTATTTTGTGTAGGGTGGATTTTATTAGTACTGTGTGGTTGAGGTGTTGAATTTGGGTGTTGTGGAGTAAAATAAAAGATGTATGTGTTTGGGTTGAGTGTATGGTCTGGTAGTGTGATATGGAGTGTTGGGATGATGGGGTAAGGGTTTTGGATATGTTTAGTGTGGTAGTTTATTTTAGATTGTTATTATAAGTATTGTATTAGTGTTATGTTAGTTGGAATAGATGTGGGTTTTGATATAGTGTTTATTTGGGATGGAATGATTTGTAGTTTGGTGGGTGGTGGTTTAGTTTGTTGGGGTGGTGTGTGGTGATGGTGAGTTTGTGGTTTATTTGATGGAGGAGGTGGGTGGATTTTGTGTGTTAAGGAGGTTTTGTAGGTTGGTATTGTTTGTAGTATGGTAGGGATTGTGTATTTGAGGAGTTTTAGGGGGGAGTTGATGGGTTTTTGATGGATTTTGGGAAAAGGTTTTGATATTGTATGATTGGTTGGGAGTTGTTGTGTGTATGGTTGGATTGATGAGGTAGTAGTATTAGGGGTGTGTTATAATGGTTGGGGGTTATTTGATTGGTTTATTGTGGTGGGGGTTGTATTGTTGGGTTAGGGGGGAGGTGTGTTTTGGATTGGTAAGTTTTATAAGGTTTGGAGTTGGGAGTGAAGGATTATATGTATGTGTTGTTGATGAAAGGTTATGGGTGATATTTTGTTGGGGTTAATGTTGGAGTGTAAAGGTTGTTAGGAAAAGTTTGATTTATTTTGTGTGGGTATTATGAAGTTTAAAGTGTAGATTTAGGGGATGAATTATTATTAGTTTAGGTGTTTGGATGTAGTAGAGGTGTGGTGTGTGTGTTGATGGAGTGGTAATGTAAATGAGGGGTGTGTTAAGTTGAGGAGGATGGTTTGGGGTGATGAAGGTTGGGAGGTATGGTAAGAGGGGGGTTTATGTGGTTGGAGGAATGGTGTGTTGGTTGGGGAAGGGATGATTTTGGAAGGGAGGGGGTAAGTTGTAATTTGAGGATTTAGAGTATTAAGTGAATTGATGTGGAGGAGTTTTTTGGTGGGTTTGGGTGGATAATTATATGTGTTGGAATTAATGGGTTAGTGAGGGTTTTGTTGTGAGTAGATTTTGTGTGGGGGTGGGGATGGATTTTTGGGGATGTGGGTTAATGTTTTAGATTAGGGGGGGGTGGTGATTTTGATGAAGGGATTTGTTGGTTGGTTGTTATGTGATATGGGAGTGTGGGTTTAATGATTGTTTGGATGGGGGTTTGGGGTTTTTGTGTTTTTTTTGAGTGTAGTGAAGATAATTTAGAATGGGTGGTAATTGAATGGGGGTGTTATTGTGATATGGTATATTTGGTGGAGGTAGGGTAGGGGGGAGGGAGGGTGGGGTGGTGGTTGTGGGGGTGTAATGAGGGGTATGATGGGGATGGTTAATGATATTGTTATAGGGTGGGGTTTGTATGGGTGATGTTTTGATGGTTTGGTTGGGGGGTATTTTTTAGGGGGGTTTTATGTATTTTGGATTTGGGGGGAATTATTTGGTGGTTGGGGGTTTGGTGGTTTAAGTTGTATGTGGGATGTGAGTTTATTTATGTGTGTTTGGATAGATTTGATGTGGGGTTAAGATTATTAGGGGGATTTATGATTTTTGAGAGGGGGAGTATAAGGGGAGGTATTGGGTTTGGGGAGTGGGAGTATGGGGGGGAATTTGTTGGTGATTTAGGATGTTTGTTTTATAGTAGTTGTGTAAGGGTTAGTGATTTATGGGATTTTAAGGAGTTTGGGGGGTGTAATGGTATGTGGAGTTGTGGGGGGGAATAGTAAAGATTGTTGTTGGGTTTGGTAAGTGTGTGATTTGGTTTGTTGGTTTTGTGATTGGTGTTGTTTGGTTTTGTTTGTGGTGGTAGTTGGGTGTGAGTGAGGGGTTTTGTGTAGGGGGTGGTTATGGTTGAGAGTATAAGGAAGAGGTAGGGTAGAGGGGTTAATGAGTTTTTGTATATGATGATATAGTGTTTAGATTAATGAGTGATGTTTGTTTGTTGTGTTTTGTTTATGGGGGGGTGGATGATATTTTGTTGTGGTTTAGAAATTGATGTGAAGGTGGGAGGGATTGTAAGTAGGTGAGGGGAGATGATGATGGAGTGTTGTTTATGTTGGGTGTTAATGGTGATGTTTTGTAAGTGTTAGTTGTTTAAGGAGATATTAGTGAATTAGTGTTTGTGTTGTTATAGTGGTGGTGGTAGGTGAGTGTGTGAAGGTGTTTTGTTGTGGGTTTATTTGTTTTGGGTTTTTTATTTGGTTTGTGTGTTGTGGGGGTTGATGATTGGTTGGTTGTGAGTTTTTGTTTTTGTGATTTTTAGATGGTGTTAGTGAGTTGTGGATTTATAGTTATTGTTGTTTAATGTGGGTAATATTATAATGGTTGGTGTATATTGTTATGTGTAGGGTAGATTATATTGGGTCGTTAAGTATTGTTGTAGGTCGGGAAAACTTAATTGAGGAGTTATGTTGATTACTAGGGGTGTCATATAAATTAAGGTTGTACGATTTTAGTACTGGGGTGTAATTAAAACATGTTTTATTAGAAGTTATTTACTGGGTGTTTCAATACATCATGATGTGTATAGTAATTATGTAGGGTGTACAAGATGAGTATGTGTTATTTTGTAGTTAGGGGTGGGGTCATATCATATTCTGTTTTACTGGTATAATAGATACTGGTTTCAGGATTTCTATTCAGATATTGTGTTGGGGGGACATATAAATTGGTTTTATGGATTTTAGTAGAGGGAGTGTAGTGGTTTAAGGTATATATGTTGAGTAGATTATAGTTTATGGTGGGTATTTAAAGTTTGATGTTGTACAGTATATTTATGTTGTGAAATTAGATCAGTAGTTTATGTTAGTGTTAGTGTGGATAATTATCAGTAGGTGTTAATATGGTGTTTGGGGGGGGGTATGTTTTTAGTGGTGCAAGGTATGTTACAGTTAGTAGTTACTGAGTGTCAGAGTACTTGTATATGACAGTAGATTACTGGGTGTATCGTTAGGGGGTCAATTATACTGAGGGTGTCATGTATTGTAGTAAGGGTGTCAATATACATGTTGTGTGTACAGATGTTGTGTAGAGTAGTTATATGTGGTAGAGTACTAGGTGTTGTTACTTGTACAGTGCAGTAGTTTAATGAGGGTTGTTATAGTTTTGGAGTTGTAGGTTTATATGTATAGGTGTATTGTTTTAAGGTTATTTGTATGTATAACATTTTAATAGTGTATAGGTATGTTGGGAGGGTCCAATTACACATCCTTAGTGTACAGATATTAGTACTGGGTGGTCCAATTTACATTCGTTATTTACTGTTTTAGTACTACTAGGTGTCAGAACACATCTTAGTTGACGATGTTTAAGTACTGGGTGTCCAAACACATTCTTAGTTACGGATAATGAGTACTGGGGTGTCCAAACACATTTATATTACTGTTACAGTACTGGGTGTTCCAGATAGCATTCGTAGTTACAGATTATAATACTGGTGTCCGAACACATTCTTATTACAGATATTAGTACTGTGGGTCCACACACATGCTTACAGATTAAAGTATCTGGTGGTCCAAGCACATGTCTGATGTCAGGTTAATAGTAATGGTTGTCCAAACACATTCTTGATTACAGACAATAGTAATGGGGTGTCCAAAACACAGTTATTAGTATGTACAGATAATAGTACTGGAGTCCGAACACAGTAGTATTACAGATAATAGTACTGGGTGTACAAACACATTCTTATTACAGACAATAGTAGAGGTGTCCAAACGCAGTAGTATTACAGATAATAGTACTGAGGGTCCTAACACAGTAGTATTACAGACAGTAGTAATGGTGTTCAAACACAGTATATTAACAGGATAATAGTACTTGGTGTCCAAACACATTCTTTTACAGATAAAAATACTAGGTGTCCGAACACATTCTTATTACAGGATAATAGTACGGGATGTCCAAACACATTCGTTTTACAGGACAGTAGTAATGGGTGTCCAAACACATTCTTACAGATAAAAGTACTGGTGTCCAAGCACATTCTTATTACAGGTTAATAGTAATGGTGTGTCCCAAAAACATTATTATTACAGATAAGTAGTAATGGGTGTCCGAACACATTCTTATTACAGATAATAGTACTGGATGTCCAAACACATTCTTTTGACAGTCAGTATAATTGGTGGTCCACACACATTCTTACAGGATAAAAGTACTGGTGTCAAAGCACATTCTTATTACAGTTAATAGTACTGGGGTGTCCAAACACATTATTATTACAGATAATAGTATTGGTGTGTCCAAACATATTGCTAATTACATATAATAGTACTAGGGTGTCCAAACACATTCTAAACAGATAAAAGGTACTGGGTGTACGAAGCACAGTTCTTATTTACAGTTAATAGGTAATGGTGGTTCCAAACACATTCGTATTACATATAATAGTACTGGGTGTCCAAACAAATTCTATTACAGACAATAGTATTGGGGTGTCCAAACACATTCTTATTACAGATAATAATACTAGGTGTCTAAACACATTCTTATTACAGATAATTAGTACCGGATGTCCAAACACATTCCTTATTACAGATAATAGTACTAGGTGTCCAAACACATCCTTATTACAGATAATAGTACAGGGGTGTCCAAACACATTCTTATTACAGGAGTAATATACTGGGTGTCCAAACATATCCTTATTACAGATAATAATTACAGAAAATAGTGCTGAGTGTCCGACCACACTCTTATTACAGATAATAGTACTGGGTGTCCAAACACATTCGTATTACCGATAATAGTACTGGGTGTCCAAACACATCCTTATTACAGATGATAATACTGGGGTGTCAAAACACATTCTTATTGCAGATAATAGTATTGGGTTCCAAACACATTCTTATTACAGATACTAGTACTTGGTGTCCATAACACATTAGTATTACAGATAATATAATTGGGAGTCCAAACACAGTATTATTACATAGTAATAGTACTTTGGTTCCAAACACTATTTTTATTACAGACAATAGTAATGGGTGTCCTAACACAGTTTATTTGTATTACAGGATAATAATACTGGGAGTCCGAACACAGTAGTATTACAGATAATAGTACTGGGTGTACAAACACATTCTTATTATAGACAATAGTGAAAGGGTGTCCAAACGCAGTAGTATTACAAATAATAGTACTGGAGGTTCCAAACACAGTAGAATTACAGACAGTAGTAATGGGTGTTCAAAACACAGTAGTATTACAGATAATAGTACTTGGGTGTTCAAACACATTCTTATTACAGATAATAATACTGTGGTGTCCGAACACATTCTTATTACAGATAATAGTACTTGGGTGGTCCAAACACATTCTTTTTCAGACAGTAGTAATGGGTGTCCAAGACACAGTAGTATTACAGATAATAGTACTGGGTGTCCAAACACATTCATATTACAGATAATAGTGCTGGTATGCAAACACATTCTTATTACAGATACAAATACTGGGTGTCCAGAACGACAGTTCTTATTACAGGATACTATAATAGGTGTCCAAACACATCCTTATTACAGATAATAGTACTGGGTGTAAAAACACATTCTTATTACCGGATAATAGTACTAGGTGTCCAAACACATGCCTTATTACAGATAATAATAGCTGGCTGTCCAAACACATCTTACAGATAATAGTACTGGGTGTCCACACACATTCTTATTACAGTTAATAGTAATGGGGTGTCCAAACACATTCTTATTACAGATAATAGTAATGGGTGTCCAAACACTTTGTTTCTTATTACATATAATAGTACTGGGTGTCCACACTCATTCTTACAGATAAAAGTACTGCGTGTGCAAGACATTCTTATTACAGTTAATAGTAATGTGGGTGTCCAAGACACACTCTTATTACAGATACTAGGTACTGAGTGTCCAAACACATTTTAATTACAGATAATAGTACTGGTGTCCAAACACATTCTTATTACAGACAATAGTATTGGTGGTGTCCCAAGACACATTCTTATTACAGCTAATAATACTAGGGTGTCCAAACACATTCTTATTACAGATAATAGTACTGGGTGTCCAAACACATCCTTATTACAGACAATAGTACTGGATGTCCAAACACATCCTTATTACAGATAATGGTACTGGGTGTCCAAACACATTCTTATTACAGATAATAGTACTGGGTGTCCAAACACATTCGTATTGGAGATAGTAGTACTGGGTGTCCAAACACATCCTTATTACAGATAATAGAACTGGGTCTCGGAAACATATCTTATTGGAGATAATAGTACTGGGTGTCCAAATACATCC
>JAWPHD010021309.1:0-28663 GCA_037043455.1 Cyrtodaria siliqua | reverse complement strand
TAAACAAGTTTGCATATAATATATTGGTGCAATTTAATCAGCAGTTATTAATGTGCAAAACCAATTTGATGTGCAAAACCAGTTTGATTTATACTATTCTTATAATTAATATCAATGACTCAGGGTCTTCCACAGGCCATTTAAGAGCATATTCACCCTAACCCTTAACTCTAAAATCTAATTTCCCCCTACTCCTTAATTAACCCCCTATTCTTTGATCTCCCTGCCCTAGACCTTAAAAACGCCAGTAAACCTCCAAAATGCATTATAGCTGACTATAAATAGCCCATTAAAAATACTTTCATTTACAGTTGAAATATATTTCATCTAAATAAATCATGATACATAAAAATAGTTGTCACCCAAAGGGTACCTCCCTCGCACACCAATCCCATGACATTCAAATTTAATTTCCCCTATCCCTTAAATAAGTTCTGTGTAAGAACCTGTGACTGAACAATGTATTTTATGTAGAAAAACTAACGGAACGTTTTTAAAAAAAAATTGCACTCTGTCCCTTTAACGGTAACAAGATGGATGTTTACACACTCATCAGATGCCATTACTAATTTCGCTTTGAGGTGGATCAACACAGGCGTCTCCATATATAACATATGATGACTCACAATACTATTTATCGTAATCTCACTGGGAGCTCGACTTGTAAATAGGAAGTGTCGACTTGTAAATTGACTGTTATTATAAATATAAATAAGCATATATGGAGAGAGATATATGACTTATTTTCTTGCGTCTTATTTTGTACATGCTTTGTATTTCACTGTGTATGTCTGTGTGTTTTGGTAATGTTCCTACTGTTGGATTTTAGACCAATAAAATATTTGATTTGATTTGTAAATGAGGAAACATGTTCAGCAAATAATTTTACAAACACTGGGTCAAATGTCAACATTTGCACAGCCCTAAATTACTCATACATACATAGTCTACTTTCACTTTTGAAAGTCATGTCAGCATGATGAGATCAATTACATGTCCAGCATAAAATAGCAGAAAACTGCACTAAAAAAGGTTTGGAAAAAAAATGATTAGCACTCTTTTTTAATCCCACTGGGGGGATCGACTTGTAAGTGAGGAAGCGTCGATTCTTACGGATGGCAGGAGGTGTACCGTACTGGTTCTACCCAGGAAAAGTGGGTGGTCTGCTTCCATCACAAAAAAATCGACCGTCATATATATAACCTTTCATGTGTTGAAAATGACGTACAACACCATACAAACAAACAAACATCGTAATCTGCGGTTTTGTTTTAAAATACAGCCGACTCACAAATGATTACAATTTGGTACGCGCATATTATATGCATATCCTCTTATCATTCGAAGTAACCTAAATCATTCGAAAGTATAGATGCCTTCATGTTTGTTTACCCTCTGCCGTCCCCGTCCCCATCCTCGCCGCAATCGACCTCCCCACTCCCCAAACCGACCTCAATCGGCTTACCCATTCACCACAGCATCATGACACTTGAGGATTTGTTTGTTTTGTTTGTATGATATTTTGTGTCATTTTCAACACATGTAAGATTATATAGAAGTACTTTATTTCAAAATCAGTAAGCCATATGCCCATGTGATCATATATATACAATTTAACAGACGTAGCAAGATCCGTACATACATGTATTAACTAAAATAAACACAGTTGTACTGTTTACTTCTTTTTGAGAACACAAACAGAAAACAAATATAGAAACAAAACACATGAACACGTCAGAATTTCCATTTAAAATTTCACGGAGAAGGTGACTAAACACATATATATATATCAATGTTACGGTTGATGTATTATATCCATGTCATGAATATATAAGCAACAACAACAACAACAACAACAAAACATACACATACGTAATATAATTATGACGGTCGATTTGTTTGTGGGCTTACATAACTTGATAGGCGCTTAATGAATAACACTGCTTACATAACTTGATAGGCGCATCATGAATAACAATGCTTACATAACTTGATACAGCTTAATAAATAACACGGCTTACATTACTTGATAGGCGCATAATGAATAATGAATAATACTGCTTATATAACTTGATAGGCGCATAATAAATAACACTGCTTACATAACTTTATAGGCGCTTAATGAGTAACACTGCTTACATAACTTGATAGGCGCTTAATGGATAACACTGCTTACATAACTTGATAGGCGCTTAATGGATAACACTGCTTACATAACTTGATAGGCGCATAATGAATAATACTGCTTATATAACTTGATAGGCCCTTACTGGATAACACTGCTTACATAACTTGATAGGCGCATAATGAATAATACTGCTTATATAACTTGATAGGCCCTTAATGAATAACACTGCTTACATAACTTGATAGGCGCTTAATGGATAACACTGCTTACATAACTTGATAGGCGCTTAATGGATAACACTGCTTACATAACTTGATAGGCGCATAATGAATAATACTGCTTATATAACTTGATAGGCCCTTACTGGATAACACTGCTTACATAACTTGATAGGCGCATAATGAATAATACTGCTTATATAACTTGATAGGCGCATCATGAATAACAATGCTTACATAACTTGATACAGCTTAATAAATAACACGGCTTACATTACTTGATAGGCGCATAATGAATAATGAATAATACTGCTTATATAACTTGATAGGCGCATAATAAATAACACTGCTTACATAACTTTATAGGCGCTTAATGAGTAACACTGCTTACATAACTTTATAGGCGCTTAATGAGTAACACTGCTTACATAACTTTATAGGCGCTTAATGAGTAACACTGCTTACATAACTTGATAGGCGCATAATAAATAACACTGCTTACATAACTTTATAGGCGCTTAATGAGTAACACTGCTTACATAACTTTATAGGCGCATAATAAATAACACTGCTTACATAACTTTTTGGACGCTTAATGAGTAACACTGCTTACATAACTTTATAGGCGCTTAATGAGTAACACTGCTTACATAACTTGATAGGCGCTTAATGGATAACACTGCTTACATAACTTGATAGGCGCATAATGAATAATACTGCTTATATAACTTGATAGGCCCTTACTGGATAACACTGCTTACATAACTTGATAGGCGCATAATGAATAATACTGCTTATATAACTTGATAGGCCCTTAATGAATAACACTGCTTACATAACTTGATAGGCGCTTAATGAATAACACTTTATCACATACTTCACGTGTTCTCCAGAAAATCCGGCTCTAGTTAGTGAAAATGAAAATAAAAATGCATTCCTATAATACAGGGATTTGTGCTGATGCTCATTGGTTGTTTATTTTTGTCGACACGCGTTCTCTAGGAAATGCGACTAGTTAGTGGAAACCGAAAATAAAATGCATATAATATTGGGGAAATACTCGCACTTTGACAATCATTTACGTGGGATGATTATTTTTTGTAAATACATCTGACTCACAATGACCTTCTAAGGTCTGCCATTGGAGGTGGGAAAGTATTATATATATAATGAGGTCTGACATGAGGGGCGGGGGAAATATTTTATAGAAAAGATTTGCGATAATAATTAAGTTACTAAAACATAAATTAGCTAGCTTGTCAGCCCAGTGTTTGAAAAGCTCCTATCGTTTCGTAATTTACATACACAATTTGTCATTACCGTCATAACCCGTTTATTATGTTTCATGGACCATTATCACTCATGTATACTGAGAGGAAAAAAAACGCGACACGGAAAATTCCGCTATATATTGCATGTACAATATGCTGCTGTTAATCGAATGGTACATGGCTACGAAAGATCTTTCCTTTCGGAAAAAATACTAAAACAACACGTAACACAGCAAATAGTATTCCTGCAAATTTTCATTATTGACAGAGTGCGCGTTTGGCTCAAGCATGTGAGCAAACTTAGGATGCAACTCTTTACGTTAAATACAGTACTGAACTGGCTCAATTTTTCAAAGAGGAACTTCAACATTTATGAATTCTTGCTACAACGTGTACTGTGATACATCACAGTTGTGTCTTTTCTCTAACTAACTGCAGCTGTTTTTTTACAAAACATCCTGGGATTTCCTTGGAATATATATGGAATTAAGTGTTCAGTATATACAATATATAGGGGAAATTTCCGTGTCAAGTTTCTTTTTCCTTTCAGTATATTTTAAGATATTTTGTTTAAACGCCATATTAAAGTCGTCTTCTCGTTTCAGATATGTTTTGCTGCTGAAGTACTTTGATAGAGGATGAAATAAATGTAACCATGTTTATGTTGAGATATAGTTTTTCAAAAAATGTGTTTGAATTCATTTCGTCACTTACATGCGTTTTAGCTTTACAGCTTTCACGCTGGTGCCTTTTCCCGGGATGTCAGGTGGTTCCCGACCTAACCTCGCGGGGGAACGCACTGAGGTGTATAGTTGCCAGTGATAGTTTTTATTAAATTTTAGTCGCATGCATATGGAGAAGTCTTTCATAAAATATAGTTTCTCAACAACTTGTACTTACATATTATATTGTAAACGGCACTCGCTTACGATTTTCAATTGCATTTGTTAAGTGTTACTCTAAGTATAGTATTAATAATTTATGCTCACTGATTAATTTTTTTATATAACATACGAACTTTTAAATAAGCCAACTCGCTGAGACCAGACTCTATCTATTACTTAGTAACACTGTGAATTCCTAGTGAAGTGATTATAGTACGGTATAGCCACGCCGCTTTAGTTACCCTAAATTAAACGATTTAATGCTCTGCATTCATCAAAGGAAATGTCCCCGACCATGCTAAAATTATAGAATTGTGTTGGAATAAATTAAAACAATTTACCACTATTGTTAATTATATACTACAAAAAGTATAGCAAATGCATTATTTTGTGTGTTTAAAATGAAATAAATAGCATGGTACTCGGGTCATTAATAGTTTCATTAATGATCCATGCTACCGTTTTTACCATATTTAGTCTCGGCCAGCTAGACCGTATCATGCATATGTCTTACTTGCAGATATCGGTCTGGGCAGATTAGGCCAATTAAAGCGCCCACTAGCGATTAGCACAATTTATTCGCGCGTTTTTATCACGCGCATGAAGTCGATGTTTGCGTGACGTCATGTTGTAAATAAACGTACAACGTCAATAATTGATGCATCAGTTAAAGTTTTTAACGTCACTTGCTGCTTCTCATAAGTTAAAAATAAGAAATTATTATTAAATTAACTTAAAAAGATGTATTTTGAAAGTCTCGTTGAATCTCTCAAAATCTCCCCAAAATCGCCCAAAAACGAGAGGGCGATTTTAAACGTCCTATTTTCCCCAGGCCCTGGTTCTGGATCCGTGAAGCATAGCGTAACGAAGAAATCAGAAGCGGGCCGGGTGACCGAGGCTATACCATATTCTAATAACACTAAATCAGCCGGATGTGCTCGCTGGTGCAGTCGAAAGTAGTTCTGGTATTAAAGAGTGCTTATCTTTTTTTTCTTTAAACTTGTTATTTAGTGCAGTTTCCTGTTATTGTTTGCCTGTAACTGTATTATGGACATGTTGATATTGAAAATGGAGCTCATCCTGTTTTTGACAGTTTTTTATATAAATTTCAGAAGTGAAAATAGACAGGGTACGAAATTGCAAGGGATAAAAATAGCTTTGACCTTTGACCCGGTGTTATCAAACAGCTGAAGAAATGTTTCTTAGAAGGTATGTAACCCCCTATTTCCTAGTTGATGTTTAATAGCAAACATGTTTATTTGCATGATAAAGTAAGTTTCCCAGAATTCTAATCAGGTTTGCGTTTTTAACAGGTATTCAACATTCTAACTTTACTATGGAGGGCATGGAGACTCATTTGCGTTCATATAGCCTTAAAACCGGTGCTATATGTAGTCAATTATTTTCGTTAATTTTCTTGCTTGAAAAAGGGAGGTTATAACCAAAGTTACCCTGGTTATTCGATGTTTTTACAAGATGGGATACTCATATATTTGTCAGCAGAGACAGCTACTTCGCTGCATATATACCACTGCAGTCTGCTGCATATATACCACTGCAGTCTGCTAGTCGGGTGTATACGGGAAGGCTTTCAGCTAAGCTAACCATAAACACAACCATACCCGGATGATACCCCTAACCTTCACTCTAACTCTGACGCTTGTCAAAATAACTGACTCACGGTAATCCTTGACAAAAACAATTAAGTTGGTAATGGTCTAATTGTTGATGAAAAATCATCATCATCGTCATCATCACCATCACCATCATCGTCGTCGTCGTCGTTATTTTCAGATCTTTACCAAACTGTGTCAATGTCTTTGTATCAATTAAATCTCAGGCAAGTTCGAAAACCAGCCAGTTCGGATAAGTAACACCCTTATTTGGCTGAATGAACGCCATTTTCTGCCATGTGATCACTCTAGCAACTTCAATTATTATTTGATCTTTACCAAACTGTGCTAGTGTCTTTGTATCAATACAAGATTCAGATTCAAGTTTCTATATTACGTAACGTTAACATTACAATGTTTCTTGTTACGTGATACAATGAATAATATTATATACAACAGTCAGTCATGATAAGTATGTGCATAGACATAAAGGCAATGAGCAAAACATGATTTATGCGGAAAAGACATATATTGAACGCGAGGTTATACTAAGTGCATTGACAAATATAGAACAATGCATTGTGTATGTATGTACATATATACATATTGAAATATCATGAAGAACGTTAAAGCATATAGATGTGCAAATTTGACTTTAAGTGAGATTTACAGTACATTTTCATGACGATTAAATATGTTTTGTCGAATAATTGTCGCTTGATATAGCCTACAAATTTACAAAGTTTTGAGATAAAAAAACAACTAACAGAGTGCATTAATTCAATACATTTAAAAACGCTTGGTCTAACAAAGTAACGTGATTTAATATATTGTTTTCGAATGTCAGTGTATGCTTGACATATACAAATCAGTAAAGAGGTATTCGTCTTATAGACCAAGTAAACAGTAGCGTTGATCATGGTCGCTTCTGTTAACACCATAACGACCTGTTTCAATCCGCAGTTGATGCGATAACAGTCTTAGCTTAGTAAGTGTAATACGAAATTTCTGTGGTATTTTATCTAGATAATACTCATAATTGAAAGTGGTCTGAACTAGTCTGTATGTACACAAATATCGACTATTATATACAGTAGTATACCAAGATTGAACAAATTGATCGATTATTCTTTGCTTGAACAAAAGATGTAAAGTAAATAAATTAATCCCATCTGGGTTGTTCCATACATCAGAAAAAACAATTTTTTGACAGAGAAACTCGCACAAGTTTGAAACCATACATCAGAAAAACCGGTATCATTTAACATTTTTTTGACACGAGAAACCCGGACAAGTTTGAAAACTAACCAGTTCGGATAAGTAACACCATAGTTATGGCTCTTGTTTGCTGAAAAATTGGCATGGTCTGCCTCCTGACACTCAAGCAACTTCATTTATTATTTGGTCTTTACCACACTTTGGCAGTGTCTTTGTAGCAATGAAAGCTCATACACGTTTGATAAACAGCCAGTTCGGATTAGTTAAACCTCTTAATGTGTTGGAAAATGCCATATTCTGCCTGGTGAACTCGCTAGAAACTTCGTTTATTATTTGATATTTACAAAATGTTGTCAGCGTCTTTGTATCAATGGAATCTCAGAAAATTTTGAAAAACAACATGATCAGATTAGTAATACCAGAGTTATGACATTTCTTTTGCTGAAATATTCCTCTTCTTTTTTGTATGTTTTTTTAAAGTCATTTTCAATACGTGTCAGGTTATATATGGCGGTCGATATTTTTTGTAGTGGAGGCAGATCACCCGGTTTTCCTGGGTAGAACCAGTACTGTACACCTCCCGCCATCCGTAAGAATCGACACTTCCTCACAAGTCGAGTTCCCAGTGTCATTCGAACCCGGGGCGGTGAAAGGCGATAAGTTCTACAACGCAACGTCGTTAATCACTCGGCCACGGACTTGCTATGAAATATTCCATATTCATCCTTCTGAACACTCTAGCACCTTCATTTATTATTTTATCTTTACCAAACGTATATCTATGAAAGCTCAGACAAATTCAAAAACAAGCCAGAACGGATTCGAATCATAACAGTTATGGTCCTTGAGTTGCTGAAAAATGGCTTGCCACAGTTACCATTCTAGTGCCTTAGTGTAAAATGTTATATCTTTTAACAGTTAAATGTTTATATCTTTTAAACCGCTTGGATGATTATGCATGTTGAATTTCGATACGTACATAGCTATACAGGTAACGGTAGGTGACTCATCAGTTACTAAATGTGTATGTTGACTTCCGAGTGTATGTACAAACATAGCTATACCGGTACTCATCAGTCACTGAATGTGCATGTTGACTTTCGATCGTATTTTGTCAGACCGGTGAAAATCAGCCTATTGAACACAATGCAATATAGGCTATATTTGGAGATCAGTCACATGTTCCACAGCTGTGTATTAAACACATTTGTCTAGCAAACGGTCCCATCTCTGGTATAAAACACCGATTCAGTTTTTCATCATTTCGCGTCATTCATTCACACTATGCGTATTTTGAAATAAACATCTGTCAAACCACATCTCTACCTAACCTCTGTGCTCATACTCTCCAAAGAAATAATCCTGACAAACACAGTAAAATACTTACTATTCATGACAACAGACATACTACTTTAACCTCAGGTTAGATTTAACAATGAAATAGAAACTAATCTTGGGAAAAACACATGCAAACTAGAAACTTTGGATTCTTTCAAGGAACTATTTCAGCACCATACGACCCGGAAGTATTTCCTGACTGATCTGACACCGTATGTACAAACATGCGTACATACAGGTAACGGTAGGTGACTGATCAGTCACTGAATATGTATGTTGACTTTCGAGCTTATGTACAAACATACGTCCATAGATATACAGGTAACGGTAGGTGACTCATCAGACACTGAATGTGCATGCTGACTTTCGAGCTTATGTACAAACGTACGTCCATAGATATACAGGTAACGGTAGGTGACTCATCAGACACTGAATGTGCATGTTGACTTTCGAGCTGATGTACAAACATACGTCCATAGATTTACAGGTAACGGTAGGTGACTCATCAGACACTGAATGTGCATGTTGACTTTCGAGCGTATGTACAAACATACCTCCATAGATATACAGGTAACGGTAGGTGACTCATCAGACACTGAATGTGCATGTTGACTTTCGAGCTTATGTACAAACATACGTCCATAGATATACAGGTAACGGTAGGTGACTCATCAGACACTGAATGTGCATGTTGACTTTCGAGCTTATGTACAAACATACGTCCATAGATATACAGGTAACGGTAGGTGACTCATCAGCCACTGAATGTGCATGTTGACTTTCGAGCTTATGTACAAACATACGTCCATAGCTATACAGGTAACGGTAGGTGACTCATCAGTCAATGAATGTGCATGTTGACTTTCGATCATATGTACAAACATACGTACATAGCTATACAGGTAACGGTAGGTGACTGATCAGTCACCGAATGTGTATGTTGACTTTCGATCGTATGTACAAACATACGTACATAGCTATACAGGTAACGGTAGGTGACTGATCAGTCACTGAATGTGCATTATGACTTTCGATCGTATGTACAAACATATAATGGTAGGTGACTCATCAGTCACTGAATGTGCATGCTGATGTTTGAGCTTATGTACAAACATACGTAAATGCTTTTTTTAGTTTTATATAAGGTGGACTAACTTGTCCCTAGGTGCTTAATTACGAAATGCATAGCCTGTCCATGCAGACACTTTCAATGACGTTTTAAACTAATATGTGTACCATGGTTATGATTCACATGCGGGCGATTAACAATGACTGTTCAGCGTTTAGCATATTATATATAATGTTTGTATAGGCTGAAACATTTTATTCTATGATATATATATATGTTGTGATAGTAATAAAACCTTCGTGATTTGTTATTTTTGGTTATGCTTCAGCTATTTGTGAGTCTGATGACACGGCTGGTGCAATAGTCCAGAATCAATCAATTAAGTGCAATTTGTCATATTATGTTCTTGTTGTAAATGAAATTTATTTTCGTATAGTCTCTTATAATTCTTTTAGAATGGCATAGTTAAAATCACATGTAATTTATTGTATGTAATACTGTACTATGACGAGACTTTATTAAACCTAAAACCTACATAGCTATACAGGTACTTTTTTTCTTTCTTTTGCCTTTTTTCCCTGAATAATATTACCTATTTAAAGGGAACACGACAACCTTTTTTATTTTAAAAACTCACGGCGTCCCGCTAGTTTTCCTACATATTAAACTTGCATTCGTTCAATCATTAATAGTAATCGTTAGAATAGTTCAAAGCAAATAGTTGTTAGATGTTACTAACTATAACGAACTATAACGAAGACTCCACTATTTATTTAATCATATGCAAACAGTTTTAAAGTCATAATGATACAGGATTAATAAATCGAGTTGCTAACTTTTATGCTTGATATTACACTCAAGATTACCAGGTGTCCCTTTAATAGCGGACATTGTATCGGAAGCTGTTAGTTCCTTCAAACTATGAAATGGGGCTGCGATTGCCTAGTGGGCAGTAAGATTGACTCTGAATCCGAATAACACGGCTTCGAGTCTCGCTGGCACCACTGGGTTTCTTCGGTATGTCTTTGAGCAAGAAGGAGCAAGATGCTTCTGTTTGCCTTGTACGCCGGGTGGGTACGTAGATCAGGTGATCCATAACATATACCTATAGGAATATTTTAGATAGTAAGAGTAAGGCAACCCTATGTATTCTTCCCTTCTCTCTGGTTCGGCTCGAAATAACTATTATGTGTCGATGGGCCGTTAAACAGCAATTCAGTTCAATGCACTTCAAGCTTTGGATATTGATGTGGTAGTCATACCGGTTGTATATAAAACAGGAACCGACGCTTTCGAGACCCGTAAACGAGTGTTTTGAAGCAGCTCATGCTACCGAGTTTGTATATCAACTGGTTATTTCAAACCAGACAGCCATGTTTTCGGGGCCTGTATCAAGTGGTTATTTCAAACCAGGCAGCCATGTTTTCGGGCCTATATCAACTGGTTATTTCAAACCAGACAGCTGGCAACCATGTTTTCGGGGCCTATATTTTCGAGGAATATATCAACTGGTTATTTCAAACCAGGCAGCCATGTTTTTGGGGCCTGTATCAACTGGTTATTTCAAACCAGGCAGCTATGTTTTCGGGGCCAGAACACGACTGCATGTTTCATTGTAGATTATTAAGATTGTGCACTCCATCAAAAGTAACAGCGTTGTATTCGAGACCCTTAAATGAGAATTTTGATGCAGTGATGTTATTATTGTATAAATAAAAACGCAAACTTATTTTAGTTTCTTTCTTTTATTTCATTCATTTCTTTTATTGCCTTTTTTCTTGGCAAAACACAATTTAAAAAAAACCACCTCTTATATTAATAATATATACAACAATGCATTATTTACATATGAACACGAGTGCATGTCTCAATAGTATTAAGAATGTGCACTCCATCAAAAGTAACAGCGTTGCTTTCTTGTGCATTAAAGGTTACTTTTGAGCAGTAGTATATTGAAAGTCCTCCCATTCTGCCTCTCATATATTAGGATTGGAAATATAGAAAATCAAAGTTTCTAAAAGATGAGAGGAGAAAGGAAACCAGATAGGGGGTGGGTGGCGGGTTTTTAATCTAATATAACTGTATACACAATTTCTTACATCTATCCACAACTTTTACAAGTGTGCCCCCTATTTCCTGACAGCCTATAAACGAGTGAATGTCAAGCTACCTCTACCAAATATATATATATATATAACATATGTGGAGACATCCTGTGGGGACTTCCAATAGTAGTATATCGAAAGTCCTCCCATTCTGCCTCATATATTATAATTGGATATATAGAAAATCAAATCAAGTTTTCTATATATTCATCAAGAAAACCTTGTCAAACTGTGCAGTTAATACGTTACCTTATATCCAATACTCATTATTGTATAAATATAATAACAAGTTTATTTTAGTTTCTTTCTTTTAGTTTATTTATTTCTTTTATTTGCTTTTTTCTTGGAAATACACAATTAAAACAACATCTCTTATATCAGTTATATATTACAACAATACATTATTTACATATTTACATAGTTTAAAATGTATTGATACAGTACAAATTAAAATATTTCTTAGAACTTAAAACACTATAGAAAAGGAGAAGAAATGAACAAAGTATCTAATATGGTTCAAGATAAAAATGCATGTAAAAACAACTGACACACAAAAAAGACAGACACTCAAAAAAATGTCACTCAAAAAAGCGATAATTAAAATTTGAAGAGGTGTATAAGTTAAACAAAATAAATACAACAAATATACTCAACTCACTTGACTCTGACCTATACTGAACCGTGACTTAACGTATCATTTACAAAATATCTCCTTCGAAGAACAAAAATCAAATGAATACTTTTATTATGTAAAGTGTATTGCTCATACATCTTTTCCTTTTGATACATTGTTATTTTAGTGATGGAAATATAGATATAAAACTCGAACAGGAAAAGTAGCATTCAAGGAAGACAGCCAACCACAAACACACGCAGAAACAAAGAAAAATTTAAAGATGTATTAAAAGGCCAAATAAGACAAACATAAAAAGGTTGACAATAGGGCTACCGCATTGGAACGGTCAGTGGCAAAAAGGCCACTGGGGGGGTTTCAACCAGATTCTAGGATGCACCAAACCTCACACTTACCCTACTGTCAAACCAATAAAACGGGACAGTGTAAATAAAGAAATCCCCGTCATGAACTATTCTCTAACCAACAAGGCAACATTAATAGGCAATATAAGTAAAACACAAAAAGATGCTCGTGTATATATAAATATAAAAAAACGATAGCCTAGAAAGCCACAAAGAAGGTACTCATTGACTTGGCAGAAGCCAGAGCAACAAGAGAATAAACCATTGAGGGCACAAGACTGCAGATAAACATCAAAAGTAACCGCCCTTTTGTGCTTGACAAATAAGCTATTATTTGGTATAAGACAATGTAATCCTAAACATGAGGTCCTAATTGCTCCGAGTCGCTCACCTGAGAATTTTTGAGAATTTTTGCAAAGAGGAAAGTGCAATTGATTATTAGATTGAAAACTATGTACGACATAAGGTAAAGTTGCAAAAGTTGGTTCTTCATATTTAGAGAATATTTGTATGGAAATGGATGGATAGGAAACCCTGGGTCACAGCCAATTTTTACCATTGGAACTTCATTTGTATAACGTTTATAATATATACAAGTAAATGAAAAACTGTGGGAGGTGGCAAATTAGACCCCCAGGCTCATCAGTTGAACAAACTTGGTAGAGGACAATAAGCGGATGGTAAATATAAAATATTAAATCTTTGGCTCTTATAGTTTCAGAGAAGAAGACTTTTGAAGTTTTTTCTGATAATTCTATGTAAACTGTGACCCCAATTTGAACAACTTGGTAGAGGATCCATAAGCTGATAATAAATAACAATATTAAACCTTTATCTCCTGTAGTTTCAGACAAGAAGATTTTTGAAGTTCTTCCCTATAACTCTATGTAAAACTGATTCAACAAGGGCCCCTAAGCTCCCAATTAAAGAAAAATGAACAAAAGGTTTCTTATGAGAAAAAAGTAATTAAAAAAACATCAATTATGTGACAAAGCAACGCAATTTACCAAATATACCACGTACAATTTTCTTGTCCTTATTGTGTCACATTCTGTAAAGACAGTTTTGCGAAACTTGCTCACTAGTCTTCAATAACCTGTGAAGCCAGACAACACAAAGCGACGTGATTGTCTTTGGCAACCCATATTTTGTCCAGTCGTTGTCTTCCCGAGTTTGCGATTGTACGTATCTGTTCCTGTGTATATTTACAACTGACGCCTTCCCCTTCGTGCATGCGTAAATATTCACCGCTCTTGAACTTGACCTCGATTCCTAGACCCGCTATATTAATAATAATAATAATAATAATAATAATAATAACAATATTAATAATACTGATAATAATAATAAATGACATTAAGTATGATACGATAATAAAAATAACGATGGGATCAATAAAGTTACAATAAAATCAAAAACGAAATTGGTCTTAGAATTTGTTAAACCCACTTAATGAAACTAAAGTAGCAGAGTTGGATAAATACATATGTTTACGACTATCAAGAAATGCAGTCTTACTAATGCCCATCACGTGGCAGTGACTAGTGACTTTGGAACAGTAAACATTAGCTAAAAATAAATATTTAAATGAAAAAAACACCTACGAATATCATATGATTGGTCACACTTTGACTTTGCTCGCAGTATTAAGATACCGACACGGTCAAGGCGCGAGTTCGCCTCAAACTTTGCCTCCAACTCAAACTTGTCTGTGTCTATGGCAGAGCCGTATTCCCGGTTCAGTCGCCAGATGGCGTTCAGGTACATAGGTGTTGACACCTCTGAAATGTCAAGGAACACGTAATTACAATGTTGTATATTGGGACTATATCAAACCAATTACACCAGTAAAAAAAACTGGGGTATCACGTACTACGGCGTGGTATTCCAGTGTGGCAGCACTATATCTGCTTCAAGTAGACTGTAGATAGATACATAGCACTACACACAATCACTCACGCAATAGTCCAGACATAATGCCGAGCCAACGGGGGATTCTTCCCGGGGGCTCATATGGTAGAGGGACTTTAAACCTTAGAAATCATCATCATCATCATACTGGGTTAAACCATTTAGGGTTACCATGTTGGTTGCGCACACTAGCTTCTCATCTATTTGCATTCTCCGTCTCTACAGTGTACGCTAAAGGATAACGTGGTCGCTCACGTGGACAGTAAGTTTTCATATCAGGACCACATTCACACTGCATCTGAGCCTTCTACGGTGTTTTTTTAAGCGACGAAGCTTTGTTCGCAAGAGTTGGACAGGTTCCTCCCCACCCTCTGGTGCGGCTCTAAGAAACCTATACTGGGCTGATGAGCCCTTAAACATGTTTCAGTTAAAGTAATGTAAGTATTACTCCAGCGGTCAACCTTTTCTTCGAAGGCGTTAACCTAATTTATTAATTCCAAAAATGATTTTATGGTTTATGAAACACACTTTCTTGAAAGATTTGTTTCATATTGCAACATTTTAAATATGTACATGTGTTAGGTTTTCGGAGAATGTTCTGGCCTCGAACTTCCTTAGGTATACCTACGACAAGACAATTCTTGACACTTTTCATGCGAGTTTATGGTTGTTTCGCCTAATAAGACAGTGTTACTCTTTTAACTGGGTATATATTGCGTCGCTTTCACAATCATGGAATAAAATATAGCCGTACTGCCAATTAATGGGGATATTTGACGAGTATTTTAACATAACATACCGTCCAAGTATGCTTTTTCGATCTCCTCTGCATTCTGTGTAAGATCCAGGGAGAGTATCAACCTATCGTGTTCTGGAATGAATTAGAGAAAAGTATAAATGTATAGATTTTTAAATGTATCTTTTTACAAATATTTTATTTTACAACAAAAACGAGAGAAAACTACGGTATAAAGCGGTGCTTTCTGGTGTATTCTTTGCTAAAATGTAGTTTATAAAGATAATGGTGCATGCGCAATAAAAACAAGATCCCGCCGAGCGGGGCATATACGCCAGGTTAAGTTCCCGGTTAAACCTTTTTCAAAGGCAAAATGAATCAGAGAGTTATGGACCTTCGTAAGAACTATTCATTGGATCATGTTGAAGATGTTTACAAATGTTCATTATTGTAAACCTTATACTTTGAAAGTTATTAGCCACGATCAGCTGTCAGGTAAAAGTTTAGGGACAGACGGACGAACAACGCCACGACATAACAGTCCATAAGGGCGTATACAAATCGGCAGCTTCTCTACTGATCACGTAAGTGCGGTGTATGCGTGATAAATGATTCAGCTGCCCATCTAAAGACCATGTGCGTACCTGTAAGGACCCTTGAAAGACGTCCGATTCGGTCCACTTGTTCGTTATATGCCTGGTTCTGAAATCCTCCTCCTATCCATATCACCAACTTGTTTCCCGAAATATTTCTAAAAAATTAAGAAAATATATATGTTAGTATCTAATCATTACATACACGAACTGTTTAAACCAGAACAGCACACTCCTTTGTTCGATGACAGCACCGATTCTATATCATTAATTTAACTGAAGTTGTCCAATATTAATTTCCCTCTAAACACTTAAATTAGTAGAATCATTTTCCAAGTATCGATAACTAATCGTAAACATATTTTTGTCACTTATATAATATTTAAATTTAAGCACATATTCATTTGATTATTATCAATCAATTTAGATATATATGAAAACTAAAAAAAATATAAACTACTCGAATTGTGCCCGGCACCTAGATTTCAGTTCGATATTTTACGGTAGCTGGTTTTACCAAAAGCATTGTTTTGATTAATTTATGTGAAATTCATTATATTATTATCAAAAATTGACTAGAAAACAATGTACTTGTGTACTGTTGCATGCCACTCTACAAAATACAGATTCGAGCGATATTTGGGGTGAAAGGTATAAACAGGTTTGGTGCTTAGCAAACCTTGAGCAAAACTGAATTATGAGTTGGTAACTCTTAATTCAACACTCCAGTTTTGGGGTTTGACCTGGCTGGTTAAAGCCGTTTATACTGTGTCTATAGAGTGTATGTAAGTTATATATATATATATATATACATATACCTCGTTGTCAATAGGTTTAGAAACGGTGTACATATGTTTTAAAATGTGGCTGTTGTTTGCGGGACAGCTACTTTAAGAAAATTATGCCTAATCACTATATCTGATATTGATGTGAATATATCAGCTACATAATTATGCGCCAGCCAAGTTCATAAGTGTTTTTGACAGCCAGATGAGCAACGCTCGTTGTACCGTTTTGAAATATTAGGTGGTGTTCTGTTCTATCACATGCCCCTCCCACTACCTCTTACTTGAGTTTGTCTATACCGACGGTGTAGTCGCCAGCTATCGGGTCAACTTCTACACGATCTCCATAGTCGCTACCTCATACCTGAGTTTGTCTATACCGACGGTGTAGTCGTCAGCTATCGGGTCAACTTCTACACGATCTCCTTAGTCGCTACCTCTTACCTGAGTTTGTCTTTACCGACGGTGTAGTCGTCAGCTGTCTGGTCAACTTCTACACGATCTCCATAGTCGCTATTTCTTACCTGAGTTTGTCTATACCGACGGTGTAGTCGCCAGCTGTCGGGTCAACTTCTACACGATCTCCATAGTCGCTACCTCTTACCTGAGTTTGTCTATACCGACGGTGTAGTCGCCAGCCATCGGGTCAACTTCCACACGGTCTCCTTAGTCGCTACCTCTTACCTGAGTTTGTCTATACCGACGGTGTAGTCGACAGCTATCTGGTGAACTTCTACACGATCTCCATAGTCTCTACCTCTTACCTGAGTTTGTCTATACCGACGGTGTAGTCGCCAGCTATCGGGTCAACTTCTACACGATCTCCATAGTCGCTACCTCTTACCTGAGTTTGTCTATACCGACGCTGTAGTCGCCACCTATCGGGTCAACTTCTACACGATCTCCATAGTCGCTACCTCTTACCTGAGTTTGTCTATATCGACGTTGTAGTCGCCACCTATCGGGTCAACTTCTACACGATCTCCATAGTCGCTACCTCTTACCTGAGTTTGTCTATACGACGGTGTAGTCGCCAGCTATCGGGTCAACTTCTACACGGTCTCCTTAGTCGCTACCTCTTACCTGAGTTTGTCTATACCGACGGTGTAGTCGCCAGCTATCTGGTCAACTTCTACACGATCTCCATAGTCGCTACCTCTTACCTGAGTTTGTCTATACCGACGGTGTAGTCGCCAGCTATCGGGTCAACTTCTACACGATCTCCATAGTCGCTACCTCTTACCTGAGTTTGTCTATACCGACGTTGTAGTCGCGAGCTATCGGGTCAACTTCTACACAATCTCCATAGTCGCTACCTCTTACCTGAGTTTGTCTATACCGACGGTGTAGTCGCCAGCTATCGGGTCAACTTCTACACGATCTCCATAGTCGGCTTTAATTGCGTCACTGGCCTCCTGAAGAAACTCTAAAACGAGACTAAATATGAATCAGTTCATTTTCATTCACTAAGAGGCGAGAGAATAATACCACACAGGCCTAATAATAAACAGTCATATCAGGCCATTAAATAAGGAAAATAGAGAATAATAAATGGGTATTTTCATATCGCACCCTATGTCACGTATGAGACGTCATATCAGCCCGAGAGCTTTACGAGTCGAAGGCCTGATATAGGGTGTGGTATGAAAATACACATCTGTTATTCTATTTATCATATACTTCAGCTTTATTGAAATTTCAGCTTAAGCTCACTTACTACGCTGTTTTCCAGGGTGAACAAAATAATGTTATTAATAGATCTAGTTCATTCTGATGTGTTCATGTCTGTCGCGTAAGTGGTACACAACTTTGTTTTTCCGAAACTTGATTTAATATGAATGTTATTGAATTTGAAATTGTCTAATTAAGAAAATGAATGGCCATAAGTGGTTACTTCATCCACGGATACTGATTCTTTAGCCAATAATCTGGTGCGAAAACAGGATTAAGCAACAAATAAAACGGAGACGACAAACCATACGCTTTACAAATCGTATACAATCGTAACTAATCGGCAATTTTCGTATCACTTCTCTAAAAGAATCGAGATGCACATTCGGTTATTTCCGTGATATTACTATGTTTACCCTTTATTTCACCCGTGTGATAAAACTTTGTTGCCCGGCAACGAATCCTGATTGACTAGCTAGGTCTATCAAGTATCGTATATTCAAAAACAACATATTCAAAGACAAGTATCTGATAAAATAAAGTGTTCCCGTGCAAATCCCGTGCATGTACCAAACATAATCACAAATATATTTGCCGGCTGCCTGTCGGCGAATACTAATTATTATTACGTCTGTGATACGGTTTTGATGACCATGACGCATTTGTAGACTAAAAAATCCAGTTCTCTCTGGAATGAAAATAGGTTAATCCTAGCCTGTCCTATGCTAAAAAGTCATTACATTTTTTTATATTATGTCATGCTCTGTGGCCGGTCTACGTTCGTGGTTTGACTTCTAAGCCTGCATACTAGATCAAAATCCTCAAAAAGTGACTGACCACACTATTACAAAGATATTGTTTATTAATGTATTACCAAAACCAGTAGCTAGTTTATATTGATACTAGTAATTCAGCTCCTGTATATGATTTAATGTAAATATAAACTAAACTTAAGTTTTATACTACATTAAATAAATGCATGCTGACCCAAGTAATGCGTATCAATAACGATTTAGAAAAACAAAAAACTAACGTTATTCGAGTATACGTATACACAAATTAATAAACCGAAATAAATACAAACATACAATAAAATTAATGAAGTCAGACTTTCATTGATGGTACGATTGTATACGATTTGTAAAGCGTATGGTTTGTCGTCTCCGTTTCATTTTTTGCTTAATCCTGTTTTCGCACCAGATTATTGCTTTCATAATATAAATTCGGTGTATAAATAGAAGTACTTGAACTAGCTTTATATTGTGTTGTGATAGAAAGAATACATTTGAAATTTTGTAAATACTTGTTAAGGGTTAAAACGTCTACTAGTAAGTCCGGTATTTATGGAGAACTAGGTAGATACCCATTGTATATTTTAAGGTATGTAAAAATAATAAAGTATTGGAGTAAGGTGGTCGATTCAAAAAACATCTTAATATCAACTTTTTATGAAGATGCTGTGAGAGATTGTGAAAGAGGAATGAAGAATTGGGCCAGCAATGTTAAAACTATTATAACTGACTGTGGCTATAATTATGTTTGGAATGACCCAACTTGTATTGATATGAAATCTTTTCATTTGTTGATTAAACAAAATTTAATAGATTGTTTTGTTAAAAAATGGAACACTGATGTTGAAAATAATCGAGTTTTATGTTTGTATAGACATTTTAAAACCTCATTCTCATATGAAGTGTATTTAGATATATTGCCGTTGAAATTAAGAACTGCCATGTCGAGGATAAGATTATCCTCCCACAGACTTAGAATTGAAACTGGCAGATATTCACAAAATAGAACTGATAGAAATCAGAGATATTGTACATTGTGTAATAGTACAGACTTAGAAGATGAATATCATTTTATTTTAATTTGTCCTTTGTACGAACAATTACGTAAACTATATGTTAAACAATATTATTACAGACATCCAAGTGTTTTTAAATGTATTCAGCTGATGAAATCTTCAAGCCAGCAAGAGCTTTTTAGATTATCTAGGTTTGTGAGGGAAGCATTTAATATTTAAAAAAAAATCATCCTCATTGGACATGACATGTAAACTATTAAAACTTAAAAGTTTACATGAAAATATGTAATAGGAATAGTTAAATCATTATAACAGGGTAAATACGTGATCCAGAGTGAATGTGTGAGACATTTCGGGCGTCAGAGTGAATGGGTGAGACATTTCGGGCGTCAGAGTGAATGGGTGAGTTGTATGAGTGTTTAGTATGTATGATTGTGTGTTTGTACTTTTTCATTGTTTAATGTAAAAATTGCATTGACCTGTCACATATTAACAAATGTAATATGTATTTATATGACGAGAAACATTTGTTTAAGTCATAAATAAAGAATATGTCCTGTTCTGTTCTGTTCTGATAAACTTCGCTCTACAATCGTCACCTCATAATATGCTGACATAATCCTCTCGGTTTACCGTTGAACCGGAGTATAAAATGGACGTTTTAAATATTTTCTGTACACTGGCACACATTTATTTTCTTACCCTTCTAATCTAATTGCCCCCCACCCCTCCACCCCTCCACACACACGCACGCGCGCACACACACACACACACACACACACACACTTATAGAAACTGCAACGTCCCGGAGCGGGAAAAGGGATAACTACGGTAAATGCATTTATATATGCACATATCTATATAACAGTCCAATATATACACATGTCTATATATATGCACATATCTGTATAACAGTCCAATATATACACATATCTATATATACATGCACATATATATATATATAACAGTCCAATAATATACACATGTCGGGCCCTCACCGTCCGAAATATCCACAGGAATATATTTTAGGTTCGTCTGCTTCTTCAATATGGCGTCGATGAACATCCGAGACTTTTCGGAGTTTCCACTTCCCATTTCTACCAAAACGCATGGACTCGGAATCTGATCAACTGTTTCCTAAAACAATAATGTAGCATTCTAGAATTCAATAAATGTCCCACAGCCTTATAAATATAATCTAAACATTTTCAGAACTATTTCTAATTAATATATTTCAATAATGTATTAATTTCAATTTGTATATGAATTTATTATTCAGAAGTGCTATCTAGCCCCTCCACACTCTCTCTCTCTCTCTCTCTCTCTCTCTCTCTCTCTCTCTCTCATTTATTTTCTCGTGAGATCTTGCCGAGATCACAAACGTTATCTTCCTTGTATATTCTACAAAATAGACACCAGAATGTTTTGATTTTATTTTGGGCTTGTTTTATAAGAGCATATAATACTACGTCAATCCCCATATTTAAGCACACATCGGCATTACAATGTTGCCTTGTTGATTCGTCATTGAATGTTCATGGTTGAAAACGAAAGTTATTTTTCCGGCAATTTATAGTACTTTGAAATGCGTAACTTCGTAACGTTGTATCATCTCTAGTTATATCGATTGTAAGAAACAAAGGGAAACGATGGTATGCGTCAATATCTATTGGGAAACTATGATATGTGTCAGTATCTATTGGGAAACTATGATATGTGTCAGTATCTATTGGGAAACTATGATATGTGTCAGTATCTATTGTTAGAAACAACGCATAAATGTTGCTACCACTCCTATTTTATAAACAACGTCAGCCTTCGTAATAACGATAGTTTTAAACATTCTTAGAAAATAATGTGTTTTTGCAGTTTACTTCCTAGAATTAGCTGTCTTAATAGAAAACATCATTCGTTTCATTTTCATATAGATACGACGTAATTGTTAACGGTATGGCGGACTAGAGTTAAATGTTAATGTTAAATAGTAGTATTTTTTTTCTTTGTTTCTTTTTAACAAGGCAGACGTATTGACACAAATGGACATTTCAGCATTTAAAGAAAACATTAAACCATAAACTCCCAATAAAACTCAATACCGTTTGGTTACCTAATGTCATGAACCCTGGACTGGATAATACACACAATTTCCATCCAATACACCAAATACCCCACCCACCCCAACCAAATACATACACACGGGACTCTCGTCTAATGAATTGGAAGTATCTTTTAGAAAATAAAAACACGTTATTAAGCCATATTTTAATGGAAATGTGACAGAGAGCAAATTCCACTATATGAATTATATATGACGTATATACACTAGCCAATCCTAGACAACACTTACAAGTAAACCCAGTTTCACTTTTAAACGGAATGTACTATTGGGACAAACAAACGAATGAAAACTCAACAATATAGCTCAGTTACTGATTCACCAATTAAAATTAAAAGTAAATAATCTATCTGATAATCGGATTACATTCAGTCACCGCTTTAAACAATCTGTTGATTTAATTTATGATACCAAGTTACTGCTTTAGCTGCATTAATATAAACACAACATAATTACGTTGACAAACATTACACAACTACCAAGATGGTGTGACGGAATTCAATATCGGTACAAAAAAAAGGATAAAAAGAAAAAAAAGTATTATATTGTGGGTTCAAGCCACACGCAAATTACACGTAAGGGGAACACGAAGGCGTTTCCGAATGAGCTACACGGGACGATTATGTATGTGCAGTATATAAAATATACAGCGAACATTCCCGAGTTGCGTTTCTTTTCGTTTCAGTATATGATGCAAGACATACTGTAATCGAAACCTAATGCGCTAATTAATATCATGTGAGTAAAGAAATGTAAATATTGCGGTCCCAACGATGTTTACAAACACTAAATAATAATAAAAAGTAATCAAATTAACGAATTTATTAGTACATACTTCTCTGCTCATGTTTCCATCAAATAAAAATCAGACAGTTATTTGTTTATTCTCAATATATGCTTTACTTGCGGACATTGTCCCTTTAAAATACAGGTGTCACATCTATTGTACTGTAGTCCTGTCACATCTATTGTACTGTAGTAGGACTCAGTTAGGGGAATATTTAATAAGACCGTTACTACTGTCTCGCCGCAGAGCTAGCTTTCATGGTGATATCGGTAGAGCGACCGCTTAACATGCAATCGTTCCGAGTTCAAACCCACTGAGTTGCTAAATTTTCCTCGTCTGTTTACAGTACATTGGTTTAACGATTCGGAAATATAAGAGTCTGGATGACTAAATTACTGAAGGAACAAGCTTATTTAAATATCACGCGAAATGTCCGTATTTTTTTTCGGGATTTTTTTTTGGAGACGTCTCTACTTTGGGTGACACTTACCTCTACGTTTTCTGCGAGAACGCTGATCTCTGAGCGACAAAAATAATAGTGTTTACACTCCTTCAGGCATTTGTAGTATTGCAAGGAGCCTTGCTTGTCGTAAGCGTACCAAAAGGGCAAATACGTCTGCTCGGATTGCAACCCTTGCACAAGAATCTCTTTGATGTCCATTGTGATATTAAACAGCTGAAAATGATATATCATCGGATTTTACACCAATTATTCGATGTTATTTTTGTTTGTCTATGGTTAACTGACTGTGAATCATGTAGTTGATGATAAGCATGCGTTATAACTTGAATTCCTAGAGAACTCGTCTATAAAACTTGAATGGTATAAACACATATGTTGGAATGTTCAAAGGTTACCGTTTCGCCCGTGGATTTGACGTTTCGTAGATCAGTCTACTCAGTGTAGAATGCGGCAATGTTAATTCCGGAATCTTTATGTCCTGGATGTTTACGGAGCAGAATGAATTCGTGAGTGCAACTGAATGAAATCGCAAGTATTGGAATGGAACAAGTGCAACTCTTTAAAAGTATTATTGAATCCATGAATAAATAACGACAAGGTCTGGCGTTATATCGTTTCATTTATAATGCCAAAACGAAGTGAAAAGGAGGCAAATGCATCTTGTCCACACTGCCAATTAAACTGAATCTCTGATATTTTTTTTATCAATTTGTATTTGTATGATTATATCAGAAAATTAAATTCTGATGAAGAATGTCAAGCCGAAACGTTAAAAAGTCCGTATTTTTTTTAACTATCATTAAGGATTATATCAATACGACCTTGGCCAAATTTCACAGTGAACACTATTGACGTATCCATTGCGTAGTTATTGCTTTTGATAAAAACAGCAACATTTATATCAGCTTGATAACTCTCAGATTTCATTAATTATACAAACAATTAATAATAATAATAATAAAAGCTTTATTTAAATATAATACACGCACGCACGCACGCACGCACACACACACAATATGCATATATACATCGACAAACACTAGTTAATTTTCTAGAAATTGTTATTGCTTGCATTCTTATCAGTTCACATGCCCACATTCATGTTTATTTACTTATCGGCACCTTTTTTTACACTTGCGTAAAACCTTGCGTGTAATCGTTATATAGAGGGTATTTCTTTGAATGGTCTTTACGAATTTTTTTAGTAGGGGCAGACCACCTCCTACTTATTCATGGGTACAACCACTGTATACCTACTGACATCCGTAAGAATCGACACTTTCTCACTTGCACGTTGAGCTCCAGTGTTGGCTTGGAGTGAATAGAGGATTTATTTTTATCGACAGGAGCTCGACTTCTCAAGTGAGAAAGTGTTGATTTCTACGGATGGCGGGAGGTATACAGTACAGAAAATGGGGTTGTCTGCCCCTTACCACAAAAAAAATGATCGTCATATATGGACTAACATATGCTAAAATGACGTAAAACACAATTCCAGCGAACATACGAACAAACAAATAACTATCCATTATCGCAATAAATGTTGTTATTTTTAAAACAACAAAAAAGTTGTTTGAAAATAAAAAATAAATAAAGAACCTATTTAACGAACTAATAATGAAAAAAATATATAGAAAACTAATTGATATTAGAGGCAAAACAAATGATAATAATTATTACCATCTATAAACGCAATAAAATGTGTTTTATATAAACAAATAGTTGTTTATACGATTGATAAGTTTAAATTACATAAGCAGATATTAAACTATGTTTCAAAGTAGTTTTGTTTTAAAGTAGTTTTGATAATATAAAACTAGATCTATATGTACCTGTTTTACGTCAACTTCTTTCCGATATAAGATCTCTGATACAGTATGAAAATTCTAGTTTCCTGTGTGACTTTTATAGGCTTCAAACGTCATGTGATTTTACTTTCGTTTCTAGATAAACTGTTCGATATAAATAACAGCTCTTCAGAAGAAAAAATAAGCGGAAAATGCCTGTATTTTATAAATAACCGCTCTCTTCTGCGTATTTACTGGCAAAACTGTCTTTTAAAATAGCAATGCTAATTTAAGATATGAAATGTACAAGAATAAAAATTAAAGTTATATGAAGACTTTTCGGCAAAACACATAATTCTGTGACAACCAGAGATAGCGGCTAATCATAAATGAAGGGAAATACTTCATTAATTCTACATTGTTATTTCACTCCATACGCCGGTACCAGGATGCGCCGCTGTTCTTTCTAATACATTGCATGTTTTGCAAGGGTCAAGGGTCGTAAAAAATGTTGTAACAACCAGCGTGCATACCTTGTAAACAAGTAAATGCAATAAACTGTGTACGCGCGATCCCTCGTCGGAACCTATGTTTGATTGATTACGCTCAGTCCATTCAGTGTGATGAATGTAGTGATAAAGTCATTAATCAAAAGATGCGCATAACCTCTGGTCTGGGTCGAATTTAATACTGTGTGCATCAACCGGATGTGCTCGCCAGAAGTTCACTATTAAGGATGTTGGCTGGGCAAGTTTTGACTTCTTCAAGTCTAAACATTTTATTTTTTTAATTCATAGTTTTATTTGACAACAGAATTGTTTAATTTTTTCCATTCTAGAAGATATGGATATAATGCAGGATTTAAGATGGTAACATACCAAATTTTAAGCAATTTTTTTTGTTTCATATTTTTTTCGTCATTTTGTGATAATTTTGTGTTGTCAACAAAATAGGGGGCATGGTAGCTCTGAGTAGAATTTATACTTTTGCTATAGAATAAATCAGATTTTAGTTTTTTCAGTAGTGGAATACATATATAAAAGTAGATACTGAGCTAATTTTATTTTCAGTCTCCATGTCAATATTGTGTGTACAGTATTTTACATTGAAAATGTCAAAAATAACTCCAAAATGGTTGTAATTTAAAGAATTTTTAATAAAAATTCATTAGAAGCCTGGTGACCTATATATTTTTTTACTTGTTTTAAAAGAAATGTCATAGGACCTTGACATATACAAGTTTTAAAAAAAAGTTGATCATTAGAACATAATTTTTTATCTTGAATTAATTTTTCGGTAAAATCAAAAGTGGGTCGGGTACGGTCCATATATGAGGATTACAACTGTTTTTGTATGATTTGAAAGATATGTTTATATGCAATCAAAAATTAATTGTTGTTTTTCAATAAACGTAGTGTAATGAAAACAATTGTGAACATGTTCAATGACTATATTTTTCCTCTTTTTAGTGAAATTTTGAAGTTAGAAATATGTGCCTTCTTCAATGACGTCTGGTGGGGGAAAAAAAGTGTGGTGACTTAGCCTTTTTGTGATAATTTTGAATCTAAATTATACCAAAGAAGCGTTAAATATGAGTTTAAAACAAATCTCATCACTACATCCTTTCCCAGCCAACCTCCTTAAAGGGACAATTTCCGTAATTGTTAGCTTGTAACATTATTAAATATTTACTAAATAGAAGCAAAACGTTTTGACGGAATTCAATAGCGGCACAAACAAGGGAACACTTTGTGGGTTTGAACTCCAAGCCGACACTCGTTGGTAATTATAGAAGAGCGCAGATACGGGGTAAGTGATGTTAAGGAAGACCGTACAGTGAAAATCTAGAGGCAGCACGGTTGACCGTTCGTATCAAAAGTTAGCGTTATCTTGACAAATATTTTGCGTGAATGTTTTGTTTGTTGCAACTAACACGTGTTACTATAAATACATCTTTTGTTATTGACACGAATGTCATTTCTTTATATTTACTTCTTTTTCTTTGCTTCCATGGGTTTTGCGCACAGTATGACCCACTTAGGTGGGTAGATTAGGTTTATTGAATGCATCACTCATTACATGGGGCCGGTTAAACACCATTATTTAGGCACTGACGGTCGGTCTGGACTGTACTGCTGACTGAGACTGACTGACGGACGGTAGGTCGGGTCGACTAGCTCGATCGACTCAGCTCGACTCGACTCTCTCACTGACGACTCGAAGCTCACTCACTCAATCACTCAGCTCGCACTCGACTCACGCACGCTCGACTCACTCACTCACTCACTCACTCAACTCACTCACTCACTCACTCACTCACTCACTCATTACATGGGGCCTTAAAACACCATTAATTATTCACTGACTGACTGACTGACTGACTGACTGACTGACTGACGGACTGACACTCACTCACTCACGCACTCACTCACTCACTCACTCACTCACTCACTCACTCACTCACTCATTCATTACATGGGGCCTTCAAACACCATTAATTATTCACTGACTGACTGACTGATCTGACCTGACTGACTGACTGACTGACTGACTGACTGACTGACTGACTGACTGACTGACTGACTGACACTCACTCACTCACTCACTCACTCACTCACTCATTTATTACATGGGGCCATATGACGACTGCGTTTAAAAAAGTTTGCTTGTTTTGTTTGTATGCTGTTTTACGTAATTTTCAACACATATAAGGTTATATATGACGGTCGATATTTTTTGTGGTGGAGGCAGACCACCCACTTTTCCTGCGTAAAACCAGTACTGTACACCTCCCGCCATCCGTAAGAATCGACACTTCCTCACTTACAAGTCAAGCTCCAAGTGGGATTCGAACCCGCAGCGGTGAGAGGTGAAGGTTTACAACGCAACGTCGTTAGTCATTCGGCCTCGGAGACGATTCATTTGATTTGATTTGATTGGAGTTTTACATCATTTTACATGATTTTAAACACTAACTTTTGAAATTAAAACAATTTGTTTGACTGCATGTATGTAAATATTACTTTTTACGAAATGCAAATCACCAAGGAGGGTCGAATTGGAATGTGTGTGGGGTGGGGGTGGGGGTGGTGGGGGGGGGGGGGGGTTGAATTGAATGTTTTTAACGGCTCATCAACATAATCTAGGGCCGCCCATAGAGAGGCAATGCTGATAAGGAATCCGGG
>JAWPHD010021308.1:0-28664 GCA_037043455.1 Cyrtodaria siliqua | reverse complement strand
CCAATAAAATATGTACTCGTTTATTACAAGTTAGCACTTTCTCTAGTTTATCACCACACGTTACGATAGGTGTTCTCGGTGAACCAAACATATGAATGACAAGAAGGTTCACCTGCCAAATGAGTTATTGTTCTCCTATTAACTTTATTGTAAGTGATGTGTCAGTGTCAGGAATCATCACCGGTATCGTGGTGACTGAGGGTGCAGATATGTGGAGCCAATCCGTCCTTGAGGCTTGAATCATTCAGTAAAAGTACTGCGGCACAATGTTTTACTCATTCTAACTATCAGTTACCTAACAACAGCTGATTCGGTGAAATGTCGAGTTTTTCAGTTCGGAGTCAAGCATCACTTTCATGTAATAGACACATGTTTTAAAGGGACACACGGTAATATTGATTTTTAAAACTCACGGCGTCCTGTTAGTTTTTCAACATAACTTGTATTTTATGTTCAATCATTAATATTAATTATAGGAAAAGTTTAAACAAATTGTTTTTAACTGTTGATCATATGAATAGTATAGAAAAAAACATATGGTAGAATTAGACGAAAAATAGGAAACCCACGATTTTAAATTCAAAATGCTACTGCATAAATAACATGTGAAGCTAATTTCAATGCTTGATAAACACTTCAAGATTGTCACGTGTGCCTTTAACCTTGCTGTGAGAATCGTAGCGCTTATGGTTTTATATTCTCTGCATGTCATAGAGCTATGTCGCGTCCTATAGCGAATACATGTAAATTCCCCGAGTATATTAGAGGGACACAAGACAGTCTTGAAGTAGTTATAAAGCATTAAAGGAACACACGGCAATCTTGATTTGTTTAAAAGCTCGCAGCGTATCGTTAAGTTACCTACATAACTTACATTTATTCAGTCATTTATATTTAATTATAAGAGTAGTATAAAGCAAATTATTTTGACATAAAACTAACTATTTATAATATTGCATCAGTAATATATTTAGACTTTGGAGGAATAAGAAAAAAAAGTGAAAACTCAAAATTTTATTTAATAATATGCAAGCAACGTTAATGTAAAAATGATACTGGATTAATAATTCGAGACGCTAATTTTAATGCTTGATAAAAACTTTAAGATTGCCGTGTGACCCTTTCAAACAATGTTCATTTCAAAGGGCTGTGAAAAACTTGTAAAATGCTGAAAGAATTATCAAAATGCCATGAAAAATAAAGGAGGTATGACCTATTGAAATTTGCAAATAAACACAAATGGAGGCGGCCATCTTTGAATGATGACGTCATCGCGCCTTTTTACCATATATGGCATACTGATTAAATGTCTTTTAAAGCAAAGAAAATAACTGGAAATTAAAAATAAGCATACAATTTATACATTTTACATCTGCATATTTATTTTTAATCAGTTTGCAGTGATTTTCTCAAAAGTTTGCTTTATAATGTTTTTTGTCAATATGCCATATATAGTAAAAAGACGCGATTACGTCATCGTTCCAAGATGGCCGCCTCCATTTATGTTCTTTGCAAATTTTCAATATATCATATCTCATTTATTTTTCATTGCATTCTTTCTCTATTTTTAAGGTTTGCATAGCCCTTTTAAACAAATCTTGTTCGAAAATAGTGCATCAACCTCTATAAATAAAAGATAATAAACGTTGGAGTGTTCTAGTTGTTTCGTTATTCTACAATACGTTTCGATGTATTGTACAATACGTTTCGATATATTGTTAGTGCAATATAATCAACAATCCGTAGTATACAACAAAACAACACCCCCACCCCTCCCCCAATAACTTGTATTATATGTTGAAGGAATAAGATTACCTTGTGTCCCTTTAAAGCCTATTAACACGCTATTACAATAACGACCGTGTCTGGCTTCATGGTTATGTTCTTCGTGCTAAAATGCACATAAAAAACATAAATTTGCATTTCTCTTGTAAAATATAAATAAATTAAACACTTTATTAGCCCTGTGTGGCAGCTCGTTTTCAAATGTGTTTTCACAAACTTATCAATAACCATCAATACAATATTTCATGTTAAAGGCACATTTTCACTTTTACATGTAATGATATATGTACAGATGTAAGGTACAGACTAATTGTTTAACTACCGAACAGTGTTGTGGAATTAACATGACGCCAGTACTTAGATATCTCCGCCCTATTGTTGATATCGGAGTATATTGACAATAGGTTATATTATAATACTGTTGCACGTCCTTTATTATACTGTTGCACGTGCTATTGTTTGTCGGAGGTATAGTATTGGTTTGATTGGTTGAAATGGATAAATGATTGACAACTGGCGACATGTTAATTATCATGTAAACATTAACTACTACAAATAACCATTGGCAGTCCTCCCCTTATATTTAATTGTCGGGATCATTATTTTGTTAACGGACCTATTAAGAGCACCGGCGCCCGCGTTATACACATGTGCGCTTTGTATGCACATTGAGATCGACTGTCACAAATACCAGTCTAATAAGTAGTAATTATCAACGATTGTCACAAATACCAGTCTAATAAGCAGTAACTATCAACGATTAATACAAATATCAGTCTAATAAGTAGTAAATACCAGTCTAATAAGTAATAAATATCAACAAATGTATCAGGATATTCAAATGCATAAACAATCATGAGGATGAAAAACAGAGGCAGACGCAAAAACTACTTTGACAATTATTACAATCAGTTATTAAGGCACGCGTCAGCGTTACGGTTAAAGGGAATGTAATGACACAGCCAAACAAACTTTATAATTGCGAGTTCAAAAAGATTTGAAAAAAGGTTTAAGTATTATCAAAATAGGATTAAAACCAAAGAAGATATGATCATTTGAAGGTTGTCCTAAAACGGATATGGGAGCCGTCATTTTGAAAAATATGACGTCATAGTTCTAAATTACCATATATGGCATATTGGTAAATATCATTTAAAGCAAAGAAAATCACTGACAAATGAATGCAAATATCGTTTACTAGCCATATAATGCATTATTATATAACCTATAAATAGACGCGTTTTCATTGGCTAAAAAGTAATTTTTTAGAAAAAATATCTAGCGATATTGACCTGTTTTTTTGATATTGACCTGTTTTTTTGATATTGACCTGTTTTATATAATTGTTTTTTTGATATTGACCTGTTTTATATAATTGTAAATTGAGGGTTATATAATAAAACAGTTATGGACTTTTCAGCTGTTATACATGATGTTGATATGTACCAAAAAATCATTATTGACCTCGGCTATCGCCTCGGTCAATAATGATTTTTTTGGTGCATATCACATCATGTATAACAGCTGAAAAGTCCATAATTGTATATTATACCACTTCAGTATACTTATTTGTCATACCTTTGCTGTGATGTTTCCCCATAGATCAGTTAACTAATATATTCATAAATAGTCCATATGTATATGGTAATTCAGAACTGTGATGTCATAGTTCTCAAAATGGCGGTTTCCATATCTGTTTCAAACGAACCTTCAAATGATCATACCTTCTTTGTTCCGATTTTGATAATTCTTTCACCTTTGACCAAGAGTTTTCAGAACTATCAATAATAACGATACATTCCCTTTACGGTAAAAGTAAAGATCAGCGTTTAAGTTTAGTTGAAAGTAAAACGATTTAAAAAGTGAGGAATCCCTCGAGATAAGCTTCTCCGACCAGAGTCGCATCTTCCCTGAACCTGACGAGCGGTCAGAACTGGCTGTTATCCGTCCCAAAGAATGTTCCGGAACTGACTTGAACTCCGTCAACCCTTTCGGCACGCGCGTGTTGGCACGAAGCAGAACTGCAAAACGTTTCCAGTGTGTCATGCAACGGTAGATTAATTCACGTACAGCGTACATGTTAGAACCAGACTGAACAAGAACGAGGAATTACAGTACCCCGTCGGCATCTATTTTGCGATAATAAGTTTGGTATTTCCAAGAGCAAAGCTTCTGAAACCGAACTCTTTAACTGAATTAGTATTTTGTGATAAAATTGCTTTAAAGAGCAATCAGTGTAAAGGGGCAATAAGGTTGAAGTAATAAAACTAAATAGTTGGCAAAACTATGACACTTTTCTTATTCATCAGGTTAACCGGAGGCCCCGGGTTCAATCCTCCGTGGTGCCACTAAGTTCCGTCGGTGTGTTCTTGGGCAAGACACTTTTCCTTAGCCTCGTCCGTCGGATGGGGACGTAAACCGGGCGGTCCCGTGTATCGGTCTATCAACCGAGCACGTTAAAGAACCATAGGAATCTATTCGATAATAAGAGAAGGGCAGGTTCCCGGATTCCTATGTATCCTTCCCCTCTCTCTGGGGCGGCTCTAAATAACCTGTACTGTGTTGATGAGCCGTTAAACAACATTCAATTCAATTCAATTTATTCATCAGGTAATAGGACATAATGTTGATAATAAAAAACAAACACTACAGTGGAAGTATAAAAGAGCCATAATCCTGCTAATAAACCTTTTTTCCCCTGCATAAACTCTGATTATAAGGTATAAAATAATAAGAGCATTTGTTGGAGTGAAAAACATATTTTATTTTATTTTCACCGAGAAGTGTCAGGAAAATGAGACGATCACGAATGCGAAATAACTTATTTTCGTAATATTTGTTTAAATGGTGACCACTGAGTGGAATTTGGCCCCGCCATAAAGTTGTACAGGAAATACCGATGTGTTGTTGTTTTGCGTGCGTGCGTGCGCGTGTGCGTACGACGCACGCGCGTGTGTACATGCACGTTTTATGTCAGGGTCACCGGACGTTTCGTGTCATGTATTTACCACGGATATGGTCTTAATATATTGATTTCATGTTTTCTTTATTTCGTTTTCCTATTCAGATAAGAAAGTTAGAAGTGATCAGATTTGCATAGTTTTACTAATTAAAGAGACAAATCAAATAAAACAAACTCCATTTAATAGATATTCCTGGGTGTAAGAACACCATTCTGTCATGGTATATCCGCGACACAACTTGGTGTTTTCAAAACTATACGTCACCTTATAAAGTCGCGGGACACAACATTGTTGTGGAGAATGTTGTGGAGTGCGTGGTTCAGTGGTAGAGCGCCGAACTCCTGATCGAGAGGTCGTGGGTTCGATCCTCCATGACGGCCACGTTATTTATCCTTGAGAAAGATAATCAATCCACATTGCTTATATAGTACTGCCAGGAAGCCATCGGGAGTGATTAATCTAAGTTGCAAGAACTTGTTTCGCAATCGATGTAAAATAAATATGTTTAAACAACTTTGTTTAGTGTTATGTCTGGTACGCACTCGTTTTTATTCCCGCAAATTGCAACGGGAATACGCCATAGTATGAACCTCTATATGGCACCTATATATTCACTAATCATTTTCAACTGACGGTTTCTGTGTCTCTTATTTTTAAAATAAACTCTGTCGAGCCTGTGATACTTTGTGATACTTTCTACCACAGATTCTTGTCTATTATTATGAGCGCCATAAGAACATTCACACACTGTTTTTGATTCATAAACGCATTACTGCCAATCTACTCGTATAACTATTACCATCAAAAAGAACTTCTTACAGCATTCCACTATACCTAATGGCATTTACTATTCAACGTCTTAAAAATCTCTTTTGATATTTCTGTGATATTTATAAGCAGCTTATTTCTCTCGTATCAAAGAAGAGTCTGTTTCAAACAATTCTGAGTAATTATACTACGTCATTTGAAAAGAGTCATTGAACTTGGCTTTTCACCACGCGGTAAGCTGTTTAAGCGGCAACGATTGCCGAAAAACTTTCTTATGATTTTTAAAGCATTTATTGAGGCAACGATTGTCATCTTATGCATGTCCGGGCATTTTTATGCTTGTCCAAGCACTTTTGGTTTTTGCAATTAACCATATATATTTTGTTTTGCGTTATGTAACCCATACTTCTTACAATACACACTATTTTGATTACAAAAGTTGTGCATCGCAACTGAAATAGATCGACTACCAGGATAGCGTCGGTGATGGGGTCATTACGTGGATTACGGAAACTATACTTTTTTGAAATTGTATCCATCAGCACGATGTTTGGGTTCTTAACTTCATATCTGAAAACCTTGCTGGTTAAACAGAAGGTTATTGGTCTTGGGCCGAGTGGGTGCTAAGGTCACGATGACACCCGATAGATAGGTAAGACAGACTGGTCCGTAGGTGAAATTCGTGTCATTCATGTCATTCATGTCATTCTGGTTTTATGTGTCATCAGATGTTCAGGTGCTTGTAAAACGCTCATGTCGTTTATGATCTTCTGATTTCCGCCGGAAACAATACTTACAGATGTAAGCCATAATGTTGTAATCTTGACATGCTAGTATGTGACTGTAATAATTAACATCTAGTCTTGAGTTATTTACTTGCCAAAACTTACAACTATTTCTATACCGTAACATGGTACGGTTCCTGTATGTTATTGTGTGGGGAGTCATATTAGAAAATGGTGAAAGGTCTAATTCCAATAGCTCAGTTGGTAGAGCGCTAGCACAGTACGTCAGGGGAAACATGGGGTCAAGTCCCGGTTAAAAAACGATATTTTCACCACCTGCAACAGTTGGCGGAATCGTGGACAAAGACCGCGTCTGTTAGCATGAAACAGAATGAAAGAAGTATGACAGCCGGCCTGGCATATAAGAATGTCATGGGTATCCGGTGAAGATGGGGAATTCCAACTCGAGGTATAAGTGGTTCCGATTAAAACACTTATACCGTGGGTTGAAATTCCCTATCTCAACCGAATACTTTTTCTTGCATATCAGAGACATGTTGTGCGTTGACGCCACCAGCTATTAACTTTTGCATGTCTTCCTGCATACCGGATGTTGGCGCGCGTGAACTTTATCTCGACCCTAGGGTGAGATGGAAATATCTAGCCCAGTTAAAATGACGGATAACCTTGTCCGGTATGCAAGAATGAACTCTCTGTCCCCAGAAGTTAGTGCAAGAATTAGCAAGTGAAACTTTCATTAGTTCAAATATACTGAAAGGAAAAAGAAACGCAGGGTGCGTATTTCCGCTATATATTGCATATACTGCACACTTAATGCCATATATATTCCAAGGAAATCCCAAGATGTTTTGTAAAAAAAAAAGTGCAGTTAGTTAGAGACAACTGTGATGTTGTAGACGTTGTAGACGTTTTAATCACAGTACACGTCGTAACAAGAAATTCATAAATGCTGAAGTTCCTCTTTGAACAATTGAGCCAGTTCAGTACTGTATTTAATGTTAAGGTTCCTCTAAACCCCCTAAATGAAAAAGAAAGTAAATTTAGTTTTATATGTGATTTTGTTGGAGTTTGTGCATGTTTAGCATATCGTTTTAAGCGTCTTCGAACCAAGATTTTGAAAATAATAATGTTTTTGCACAATTTTTATTATTATTATTAATAATTTGTTAAAATGTAACCGTAATTTGGGCATCATACGACGAAATCTCAAGGTTTTTTTATTTCACGACTTTGGACAAAATAATTATGAAGAAGTCAACTTCAATGTCTACCTCAGGCAGTGCCATTTGAATTTTGTCAAAATTTAATGTCACAATACCCATAATTTATAAAACTAAAACAACTATATTTTCAAATAAATTTACAATTTGGGCCTATTTTTATGGCTATTTTTATATCTTCACGTGCATGCTTGCACGGGATATTATGGAGGTTTGGCAGCTGGATATGAGTACGGTTTTATGAATGTTTCATGCTGATCGTGGAGGCGATCGCATAAGCAACCAACTTAAGCTAGGTGAGACAAATATATATCTACCTTGCTTTAACAAATGCTGTATAGAAATCGTTCATATCCAGAATTATCATATTTTTCGCGACTTCGGAAGTGCCAAATAACAAACGAATTACATACACCGGAAATTATAACCGAAAAAGTAGGTCCCACGTTGCAGGTGCACGTCGTAAATGTGAAAATATTAAAGGATGTAGTAACTGTGTAATATTTATAGAAAATTAGGATGCGTATGCTCTTAAATAAACACGGTAATAGAAAACTTTATTAAAATTGAGAAAAACTCCCCATCTTACTCGATAAGTTTGAGAAGACTATTTCTGGCGTAAGAATACAATTTCGTCAAAACAGAGTGAAGCCAGAAAATTATTGTAAACAAACGTCGACGAACCTATAAATAAAGCGACATATGATGTCCGATCAAAGAACAGTATTGACGGTATGGTTAAATAAAACACGGATGATATATTGCATGTTCATCTTTTACTAGAAACTTCAATTAAACGCGTGTATTTGGTTAATATGCATCACCACTGTCTAGGGCAAAAAATGGCGACATGCAGTTCAACACGAGGTCACTTTCGAGGTCAAAATACGTAACGTTATATTAGTTGGCATGGGATTTTCGGCTTGGCACAGCCTTCAGTATATCAAAACAGAATTTTCATTTATTTCTCATTTTGAAGTATCTTGAGATTCCGTCGTATGATGCCCAAATTACGGTTACATTTTTACAAAATATTAATAATAAAAAAAAAATTGTGCAAAAACATTATTATTTTCAAAATCTTGGTTCGAATACGCTTAAAACGATATGCAAAACATGCACAAACTCCAACATACAACAACAAAAATAGAGTCTGTCTCAGCTTGTTGGTGACTAACCAAGTTTTTTTTCTATGTTTAGCGTCATTGGGCTGGTAAGTTTTTGAATGTGTGGGCCAAAAATACAAACATTTTTGACATTCATATGGAAACCATCGGAAACGCATTTTCAAGTCGACGACAACGCAAAACAAGTTATAAAATGACTAGGGAAATGAACAACTTGATCAACTACATCAATTCCTAATTGGAATAAACAAAATCTTACTACATGAGTATCATAATAACGTGTTTTGTTGTTTGAATATGGTTTCGGTTGAAAAACGTGCAAGAATGATGAAAAATACAGCTGTTGTTTTTTTGTGTGTTCTTTTTCGACTCTTCGTTTGTTTTTTCCTGCCTGGTAGGTAGGTTTCGAGAAAGCAATGTTTTTTTCCTTAGACTATTTGTTTTGAAGTATGACTGCATCAGCCAGAGGAGAAACGTTTATTTACTGTATAATTTTTATTTGTTATGCAGGATGACCCCTTCAACCAGAGGAGAAATATTTATTTTCATTAGATTTGTTATGTAGGATGACCCGCTAAAGATAGAAAAAAACTCTTCCCCAGGCCATTAAGGCATAGTGGCACCATTACTCCTTCATTAATTTTAAACAGGTGCTTGGCACTATTCCTTAATTCTGACACTACTCCTTAAATTCTTGCCACTATCCATTAACTTTTCAAAGTGATCATGATACAATTATAAACTATACATTCTTTGTAAAAAAAAAAAAGTAAAAAGTAAAAAAATCTGTAATTAAAGCCATTTAAAAGTAATACCAAACTTGTAAACAGAATGACAGAATATCTGAATTTCCATGATATTTTTTTTTGTGACCGAATGAATACCATTTTCCCATCTATATCCTTAAAATATTCCTGTGGAAGACCCTGATGGCCTTTTGGTAACCACCTCGTTGAGACTAGACTCTATATATTACATATTTGTTCATGTGCCTGTATTCAATTGGTAACCAACTCGCTGAGACTAGACTCTATGTATTACCAGGGCTTTATATTATCCCAGATATTACATATTTGTTTATGTGCCTGCATTCAATTGGTAACCAACTCGCTGAGACTAGACTCTATATATCATATATTTGTTCATGTGCCTGTATTTATTCTAGTTTTAGTTGTTATTTTTTGATTTGCATATATCTATATGATAAAGTAAACACATTCCAGGTTTTACACTATGCCGCGTGTATCCATTTATAGAAACTATGGTTTAACTAGAGTAAGTTCGCATTACTCCTTAACTAGACATGCGCAGATCAACGACAGTTAGTGATCGAAGTCCCCCAATCGCCAACTTCATAAACTCGAATGATGTTGAATTGATCCTGCGTTAAATAGTTGCCCTGGCTACTCTATCGACCGCGATGTTCCACGGGAGATAGCAGACGCACGGAAGCGCTTGCGGCCTTTATATAAAGACATTAAGAAGGATAACCCCCAATCGTCTGTCCCTATTGTTTATCCGGCCAAACTCGTGTGCAATAGGCGTGTAATATAGGACGAATTTCCTGACTGGAACACAATCATGCAACAGAGCAGATTGGTAGATTTTCCTGTACTTGACGAAGGCGATAATGTACCATTATTATCTACTCGACTATAGCCAAGCACAACTTTGAACAAGCGCTAATCGGTTCATGAAGACACCCCTGTTTGCCCTATTGTTCATAGTTCTTCCCCAATGGTCGTGAGTGATAACTGTACGTCCAGGTAGAGCGTGACCAGCACATATCAAACGAGTCCATCCTCGATTTATCACGTGGAAACTGTGAGCTCAAAAGTGCAAACAACACCGTGTGATAATCTTATTTCGTCTGCTGCTGGAAATCATAATAACTCAACACATCGGTTTATGTGTTCTTTTATTTCATTCAGCCAAACATAAATTATTTATTTATCATTATTGCAATAATTTATATACCTATTATTTATGACATAAATAACAAATAAACACAGTATGGGTAGCGATATGCACAGACATAGCGTATAATTCGACTTCGTTTCTTCAAATCATCACAAATCAATCGACAACATATATGCAATAAATTCATTCCAAGAGTGAACTCTTAATTTATAAAAGCATTATGAACGGTTTTTATCAATAAACATAAACACAATTTAATCCAGCGATGGTTCCCAAAGAAAAACACAACCACTTATTGATGTGTGGCTTTTCCCAGTCACTATAACAGATTAATGAAAAAAGAGAGCTTTGAGAACTTCAAAACTCTTCATTGTCCGGAACACATCACTGTAGATTACGTACGCACTCGCATTGAGTACACCATTCTCAAAGTGAAACAAACTGCAAAATACAAAAATACATATCAGCATCTAATTATACACTGTTAATACATATTATCATCATTAAAGCTGTATAGTCCCTATTTTAACTGGTAATAACTCATGAATATGAATGAGTCACGTGTGAAGTAGTTTCAAATCGACTAACACCCCAAAAGTCGGTATATAAGGAGAAATCGATACGTAGAATTTCACATAAGTCCAGACTCTATTGTGCCCATCGCGTCAGGTAAACCTTGACGTGTTCGTTGGCGGACGGACTATAAACCTTAGAATTACACACACACACTAGAATTTCACATTTTTATTTAGCCTCCGTACAGGTAACATCGATAAATATACGGCTCCAGAATATATGTGATAGAAAAATAGTTGCCCGCAACGGGATTTGAACCACAGCCTTGCTCTTGTAAGATTTGAAAGATGTACGCTGAACCTCTAGACTACTGCTATTTATTGGTATTTTCAGGGAGTACGTAATAGGGAGAAGAAACGGGTTCATAAACGCTCTAGTTTATCGATTTATGTTGTCGCGCAAGAACGCCGCCATTTACTATTTTATCGATACAGGTAAATCGATCGTAAGCGCGTTACATTTGAAAAGTTAAAATTTCAGCCAACATCTCAAATTAGGCAGTTTTTACAGCCCCTTTTTACGGCTTTCTGTTATAATCAACATCACGAAATTACATTCTTGACAAAGATAAATATGTCTACTATTCACTTTTTGTTATTATTAATTCCTATATAACCCATACTTCGTATCTCGTTTGCAATAGCTCCACACCATTTTTAATTCTATAAAATTAAAAATTTAGCTGATATCTTAAAAGGCACATTTTCATCACCTCCTTTTAGGCTTTGTCTTATAATCACCACCATGAAATTACCTTCTTTACAAAGATAAATATGTTTACTATTACACTTTTTGTTATTATTAATGCCTAAATAACCCGTAGTCTCGTATCTCGTTTGCAATAGCTATACACTGTCACCATTTTTTATTTGGCGCAGAGTGGCGCCATCTTTGTTACACGGAACCGTCTGGTAAATGTGCTTTTAAACATGCAAACAAATACACGCTCTGTATCAGAGGACACAATGTGAATAAATAATACTTATGTTTACATTTAGCACCTTTATTGAGTTTGTAAGTGTAATAATTTATAAGAATTTGCTGTTTTTCACACACTCGCAAAACAACAGGAAGTAGTCATTTTCACGGAGAAGTGAAACACATGCGCGACAACATAAATCGGCAAAACGAGCCCGTTTCTCCTCCCTCTAACGTACTCCCTGGTATTTTGTAGCATTTTTAACACTAAATAGGCATTACGTAATATCAAGAGCCACACAAACTCATCAAGCGCTAAATAACAAATCGAGATATGGTTGATTTGAGGCGAAGTATAGCCCATTTCACCGGTACTTCGGAAATCTCCGTACAAAGTTCGGAATTTCAGTCACATGGCGCAAAGTCACATGACTTCAAGAACTAATCAAATGCTGGTAGTCATAACAGTATCAACACTCACAAATTAACTAGTTTCAGTCTTTATATATGCGTATTTGTTCGCTAAAACACCGCAATCGTTAGTGCTATTCTACACAGAAGCCATATTGACTCATTCCTTGGAAACTAGATCGGATTTCAAGGCTATACGAACACGTGTTGAATTGCTTACATTGGAGCATGTGCGCGTAAGTTGGAACCGGTGTTACGATAGAAATATTCATTGTTTTCTGACAATCCCGTTTTTGAATTGTATCAACAAACACGCTTTACTTTTTGTTTTTCTACAGTGCCAAACACATTAATAACATATATTTGTCATGCGTTCAAGTTATAGTCTGACATTTAATAACATTTTTACATTGCTTTTTAATTCACATTGGCACCGTTACAATGAATATTTAATGTGCCTACCAGCGTTTGATTGGTCGACCTATTTGGCTACTCGGAGATAGCTCGTTATTATCCGTGATCTTTCGGCAAATGTCGGGGTGAAATGGGCTATTAGTTTCATATTGATAAGATATAGTATTACAACAGGAAATGTTAATTTACACGTGCGACAATATGGAATGCATATTTACTGATCCATCTTTAGTTGCGTTCAAAAGTTATTTTGACTCATAATGTATGGTAGTTAGTATACTATTTTCTCAAGTAGGTTGTAGTTCAGTGGATAGAGCACAGGAATTGAAATCAGAAGGTCGTGTGTTCGAGCCCCGAAAGAAGCTAACTTTTTTTTCTGTAAAAATTACTGTTACCTGTGTATAGGTACGATGTGCACTGGTCGATGTATGAATGATTTCCTGCGCTATATTCACTGGGTCGAAACGACGTTACACGATGTTTGGTTCCTATGTACAGCACGTATCAGATTCTGCAGTACCTTGTTTTGCTTTTTGTACACATTGTTGTGGATTCTCTCCATGTGGCGAGTCTAAGTGTTGTTAAAATGATGTTTGAGTAATAAAGATAGTTTGAACTCATTCTGGAATTTATTGTAAGTTGCCTTTCATTCATTTATTGTCATAGACAAAGTCAACATTCAGTATTTAACCAATATATGCCTGAATTATCCAATATTTGATTTTTGCGAAAAAAGACTCTAAATATGAGCCCAGATCATAAAGAATCATCTTTTATTCATTTATCATTATTCATCGATTTTTCAGATGTAAGGCACAGACATTAAATGTGATCCACGTCACTTGTCAGTAGACGATATAACTGGTAAATTACAGATACCAACAAAAACAACAACAGATAGCCCGCTTAGAAAAATATGTAAAATTAACACTCCCACTAAATCATTTCATAAACAGCTATTTACTGACATCCAAACTTGTGATACGCATTTGTCAAATCAAGGACTCAATGAAACTCAAGGTGATATATGAAATGAAGTATTGGGGGAAAGTGAAGGTTTCACTGAACTTAGTGAGGATATCCCGGTCGAAACTGAAGTAATTGGAGAGAAAGACATTTTGGCGGATGCGGATTTCATACAAAACCACAGCCTCACTCACGCCTACGTGATTGATTTCCATCTGTAACATCACATTTAGCGGAGCATGGTCGACTAGCGGAGTGGATAGCATTCTTTGACATGGTAGATAATGGTGATTTCAGTGTTCATCATGTTGCAGCGCAAATGTTTTTCGATGTAATCCAATTTTCAACTGTCGGTGATGCACGATTAATGCGATTTTCTCAAGACGTGAAACAGTTCTGGGTCGTCGGGCAATCTTATTTCGCTCTAAACTTATCAGGTTTATGGGCGGGTATAAAACAATGACAGTACTTGGAGGAAACGAGATGAATGTTGCGAAAAGTAAAACTGACGTGTGTCTTGTGAATTTCGTATGTCCCGATCCGAAAACATTAAACGCACAGAAGAAGATGTATTAATTGAAGTGTGCTAAATCTGGTGTTATTGAATCTAATATTGACGCTGTTGTGACATTGTCGGCAAACCAGAAAGCTTACCATATATTCTTGATGGCAAACAAATTACAGCAGGATTCGGAAAGACGGCAGCGAGGTCGACCTCTTTGGACACGAAGCGCAACCAACACTTTCCCAGAAGGAGAAAAGGTTAGAAGTAGAGATCCAAACTATACAAAACACGTCGATTGAGATCAACAAATGGATTGAACGAGATGTTGAAAGTATTTCTGATTTATCACACGAAAGCCAAACGTATCTGAAGAATTAAATACTCCACACAATGTCTATTACAACATAATGTATAAAGGAAATGAGATATGCAAGAGTCCGTCGTCAAATAACACTAGACAGACTTATGAAAATGGTGATATTCGATACGGCTGAAAGAGAGAATCCATAACAACGTACGTTAGAATCTAGAATATTGTACAGAAGAATATGTAACATAAAACTTGTATGCAAGCAGAATCTGATATGCATCCAGATTATTCAATGCAATGATGTTTTACCATTTTGGCAATTTATTCAAATAATAAATCTCTTCTGAAACTTGTGTTACCGCTTGAAAATACAATTAAACGTGTAACATCACTGTTCATGTTTCTCAGAATAAGGTAAATTGTGCTAAAACATATAAAAATTACAGTAAAAGACAATTTCCCTAGTTGTGACAATTAATTCCGCTTTATAGACAGGCTAACAAGTGCATGGTTAGAAAATAACAAAAGAAATTAATTGGACAATAATTCATGCATTCACTGACCTAAACTTAGATGACAGAAAACCGTGTGTGTAACGTTGATATGCTTTTAGTGACAGTGAAAGTACAACATCCTATATTAAAATAGCAACAAAAGTCATAGGAATCTGATACGTTCTTTACATAGGAACCAATCATCATGTAACATTGTTTCGACCCAGTGATATTTGCTCGCTTAAATACTCGATTTAGACATGAGCTGGTGAACATGAAGTTACAAATAAAGACACGCCAATCGATTGATATATGCACTCTTAGCTTTAAGGGTGGTGGGAGGGAAACGTTGTAAACTGCAACACGCGCCTGTCATATAACGAATGATTGAACGCAGTACAATTTCAGTATATGTACACTGTGTACTCACGTTGCACGTGCATAAGTGAGATACACGACTCCAGATAATATACTTAAAGCTATAGTATCTTTACAGACGTGATCGAAAATCACGTACAAATAAATTATAACCATAAACACTAATAAATATATTTATATTTCCAGCACCATCGGCTAAGGTTAATACCCCCGCAATCGATCACACTCAAGCGTGCGTGAATGAACAATACATGACACTGGTTAACATGCACAGGAGAGGGTGCAATTGAAATTTGCCTTATTAAATGTACAAAGTCTACACAAAATTGTAATAAGTTGCAGTGTTCAGAATTATTTAAAAAAATATAAGAAAATGATGTTGTGTTTACTGAGACATGGTCAAATGATTTACAGGAGTTTAATGTTAATAACTTTGAATGTTTTGCGTTACACAGATTAAAGTCAAACAAATGTAAATTGATTCAGGTGGTATAATTATATATGTTCGAAATACTTTTGTAAACGAAAAGTCGCTATTCTTTCAAAGTGAAGATGATATTTTGTGGCTGAGACTAGATGGTCAATTATTTTAGTTAAAAAATTATATGTTTGTTGGTCTTTGTTATGTTATGCCCGAGGGGTGTAGTAGATTTAATACTATTAAACAGAATGATTTTGGTAGATTAACCTACCTTTTTTTCGTTTATTCATAATGATACAAATGGTCTTTGTAACATTTTATTGGCGGGGACTTTAATAGTCGCACCTCTAATAAGCCAGATTGTGTAATGTTTGACTCAAGCGAATCTTTCGAAATTCTGCCAGATGAATATTCCATAGATAGATTTAGTCTGAGATATTCCCAAGATAAAGGCCATATAAACAGGTGATCATCAATTGTTACCGTATTTATACACATTATTTAACACTACATTGAACACAGGTATTTTTCCCGAGTCTTGGTCAAAAGGATATATCATCCCACTACATAAGAATGGTTCTGACACAGACAATTATTGAGGAATTACATTAAGTACGTCGTGTAAACTATTTACGAGACTATTAAATACTCGTTTAAGCTATTGGGCTGAAAATTACAATGACGATATTGAAGCAAAGGCATCCTTTCGCAGTGGTATGAGGCAGTGGTATGAGTACAACTGACAACATATTTATTATTCACGGGCTTGCTACACATATGATAAATAGTGGTAAGAAGATGTATTGTAGTTTTATTGATTTTAGCAAAGCTTTGGATTATATAGATAGAAACAGTATGTGGTATAAATTAATACAATTGGGTGTAGGAGGTAAAATGTTCAATATAGTTGAAAGTATGCATATAAGTATTAGGTCACGAGTCAAATATAATAATACGCTAAGCAACGAGTTTTCATGCATGCTGGAAGTGCGTCAAGGAGAATGTGTACCTCCTTTTCTTTTCTCAATGTTCTTAAATGATATTTAGGAATATTTCATTTTAAATGAATTTGATGGTATCGAGGTATACATGAAAAAACTATTTCTCTTGATATATGCTGATGATATTGTTATTTTCGCAGAAAGCGCTGAAGGTCTTCAGAAAGATCTGATTACTGCGAGAGATAGAAGTTAAAAGTGAATGTTAAAGAAACTAAAATAATTGTTTTCAGAAAAGCTGGATTGTTACCACGTAACTTAAATTTTCTTTTCAATGGTGTACAAATTGAAACTGTGAATTCACTTACTTACCTTGGAATTGTTTTTACCCAAGGCGGTTCTTTCAGTGAAACGCAATTAACGTTAGCGGGTAAAGCACAAAAAGCAATATTCGATCTGAATAAGTAACTTCTAAACTTTACAGACTTTCTATATCTCATAGACTTGAACTATTTGATAAGCTTATATTGCCCATTTCAAATTATTCTTTTGAAGTGTGGGGTTTCCACAGTGCAAACAATATTGAAAGAATACATACACTTTATTGCAAACGTATATTGAAAGTATATTGAAAGTAAAACGTACAACGCAAAATGATTTTAAACAGCAGTGAAAACAAGTATTGCAAGGTTATTTATAATGTTCTAAAAACAGATGCTGATATTTACCCAAACAAAGTATCAGGGGTAACACTAGTTCGCAATTTAATTTAAGTGTGTATATGGGACAGCCCGGCTAATATCCCATTCAGGTCTAGTGGCACGAAGTACAACCAATTTTTTTTGTTATGCGTCAGAATTATGTTATTCGAAAGTAAAAAGATTAACACAAATCAGAGTTGTTCCTGTCCTGACCCTGACAAGTGACAAAAATTGACTGCAATCCCATTCGCAACATCTCGACAACTTATTCGAAGCATGATCCCAAAGAATGTCGGGATAGGCCGAGTTTGCACGATTGATTGTAATCCTTGTCAAAGAACGCGTTTCGTGGGAGAAAGTGACTTGCCGAAGGTCACATGCAAAATTTTCCGCGGGCTATTGATGACGTGTTTCCGGTAGGAGGAGTGACAAAATTCATTAATATTCATAAGTCAGTGAACGGGATTTCCTTTTCCACTTACCTTTTCAATGCTAATTGTTGCTTCATAAAAACGTTGAAATGCCTTTTTCCCCGGAATTTCTACCCAAAATAGATTTAATAAATTAAAATGTATGTAATATAAAATAGCTGGAAAGTTTCGTTTAAATTTTCTAGTTTATTTAAAAATGCATTTCCTGCACAGATTTTAAATGAGAGAAAAACAACATCTTTAAAATATTTTAATTTTGGAGGTGTAATTTTGTTGATAGGTTATTATATGAGCGCTAACTTTTGAGACATCCAAACAGTGTCATAATTCCTAGGTGCAAAACATCAGCACGTTGAAGCCAGTAAGGTACCATAATTATTTGATTTTAGGGTTATTGGAAAACAAAAGGAATTATTACATATCATTTTATATACGTAGTTTTTATTGGCTGAAAAACAGTCACGTGAAAGTCAGTAGTATGAACTACTACATACATCCGGTTTAAACCAGACTTTCTCTTTTGGGTGAATAGTTCTCTTGCTTAGTCAATAGTATCTTCCAGATCATTCAAGTACTTTATTACCAATGTCAATTATTTACAATAAGCGCTCAATGACATAGAACAAAAATGTGTTTCTCTAGGTATTATACCACTAATTATTTTCCCCATAGACACCAATGTTAAAGTGTCACATATTAATGATTTGCTTATTATTAGTTTATTAAACAGATCAAGGGTACAGCTGTTTTCATTGATTGACTGTTTTCATTGCTCACAAAGTGTAAGTCGAAAATGTTTATCCGTGATCCAGTAAAACTTATTCATTAATACGCTTCTTATACATACAACCACAAAATCGGATAGAAATGGGCAGTTTTCCCCTACTTATAAGGCTTACATGTAATTAGTGGTGGTAAACCTCTATGATTAAATATAATAAAACAACTGTCTACTTCTGTTTCTACGTATCTATTTATCCTCTTTATATTGACCCTCAGCAGTGAACTATTGACCTCGACTGCGCCTCGGTCAATAGTTTACTGCTTCGGGTCAATAGTCATTACCATGGATGAATAGTTTTAACCTTTGACCTCAGCAGAAGTAGATAGTTGTATACTATTTTATTGCTACCATAGTTACCGAAAAAAAACATGGTACTGATCACAGTGTGTCTGAGTGTAAATGGATAAGTCATTATATTACCGATTGTGCGTAGAACCATATCAAAACATAACTTGGCATAGGCACCACGAGGTAGTCATTTGAATACGTGAGCCAAGGTCGTTCCATAATCGGGGTGACATAGGTCTTGTAATTTCCCATGTTCCGAAATACGTTACCCGCGTTACCATTTTACGACATAGTTTGACATTTCCGCCCGCTTTTCGACTAGTTTTGTGTTTGTGTGTTACTTAACATGACTACTTATATTTTTCCTATTTCAATTCGTTTTATACCTTTTTTTTTCACTTTCGGAAATCCCGTGTTCCATCCTGTTTCCCCTCCTTCGATGGAATGGAGAAACCCTGGTGATGAATACATCATGTATTCCTTGTGTCATTTATGGTTTCTAGGTAAATATATAAATACTTTCTCACAAACGGGTTGCTTATTAAATAAATGATTGGATAGATATATAGATAAAATTCCATTATTTTGGATCAATATAGTTAAGCCGGATTGTTTGGTATGCTTGGATAGCTCGACGTCTTAATTCTTTCTTCTTAATTGGAATACTAAGGTAATTAAGAGTGGTGTTATCGCTGACGACTTGTGTTAAGTGATCTCTGCTGATGCTGGTGTATGAGGCGTGAGATACTTTAGATTTAGGAGTCAGTCTGATAAGACTCTGTAAGATATATGTTTTCTATGCGCATGCATGGCTTGAAGACAAGAATTGATTTTACAGTTGTACTACGCGAGATAAGTCTGTAGTTGTGTGTTTTTGTAAAACGATGTGGTGGAACTTATTAAGGCGGGTCTGTGGTCTGATTATATTGAATCGGATTTTATGAGTGTAACCCAAGGTAATTGCATGAATAATGTTATTTTGATTGTGTTCAAAGCAATAATTAACAGTTAATTAATTAATGTCAGATTGTTTATGCTTTCTTTTTTTCATTTTCTTCGAAGAATATTTGACAAATTTGACAACTCTGTTTCATTAATGTTTCATAACTATACTTCTGCCAGCAGGGTCAAGTTCAACATGATACTGAAGTAAATAAATCGAGATTCTAGTCCTAACTGTTAATGCCTGATAAAAATAGTTCGAAATTTTCGTTTATCCCCATTTATTGTATATCCAAGCAGAAGTTAACATCGGCCGTTGTACTCTCTAACACTCATGCTGTCTCAGTCATGCTGCTGGTCAATATTCGCATCTGAATTGGGCAGATTTTAGCTTTGCGTGTCTTGAAACAGAAATAGATGACCGAATCTATCAGAGCTATGTGGTCGCTTTTATCAGAACTATGTGGTCGCTTTTATCCAAACTGTGGTTACCTTAAGCTTTATCACAACTATGTGGTCGCCTTTTTCAGAACTATATGGTCGCCTTTATCAAAAACATGTGGTCCCTTTATCAGAAGTATGTGACCGACTTTATCAAAACTATGTGGTTGCCTTTATCAGAATTATGTGGTCGCCTTTATCAGAACTGTGTGTTGTCGACTTTTATCAAAACTATACATTTTCCTTTATCAAATCTATATGGCCGCCTTTATCAGAACTATATGATCGCCTTTATCAGAACTATCTGGTCGCCTTTATCAGAACTATGTGGTTGCCTGTATCAGAACTATTTGACCACTTTTATCAGCACTATATCGCAGCCTTTATCAGAACTATATGGCCGCCTTTATCAGACCTATACGGCTTCTTTATCAGAAGTATGTGGCCAACTTTATCAGGACTATATGGCCGCTTTTATCAGAACTATATGGTCGCCTTTATCAGGACTATGTGACAGCCTATATCAGCACTATATCGCCACCTTTATCAGAACTATATGGTCGCCTTTATCAGGATTACAGGACCGCCTGTATCAGAAATATATTGCCGCCTTTATCAGAACTATATGGCCACCTTTATCAGAACTTTATGGTCGCCTTTATAAGAACTATGTGGCCGCCTGTATCAGAACTATATGGCCACCTTTATCAGGACAATGTGACCGCCAGTATCAGAACTATATGGCCACCTTCATCAGAACTATATGGCCACCTTTATCAGAACTATTTGGCTACCTTTATCAGAACTATATGGCCACCTTTGTCAAAATTACATACTGGAGTAATACACATTGTCCTACTAGTTGGACGTATAACTATTTCATTGGGAATATTCTCGTATATGGTGATCTCAACCACGCCTCGTTTTCAACCACGCCTAGTGATTTTCTTCAAAATACTAATTGCTGATTACTGATAATACATTCATCCCCATATCACGATGAATGATTACTGATAATACATTCATCCCCATATCACGATGAATGATTACTGATAATACATTCATCCCCATATCACGATGAATGATTAACTGATAATACATCCATCCCCATATCACGATGAATGATTACTGATAATACATCCATCCCCATATCACGATGAATGATTACTGATAATACATTCATCCCCATATCACGATGAATGATTACTGATAATACATTCATCCCCATATCACGATGATGATTACTGATAATACATCCATCTCCATATCACGATGATGATTACTGATAATACATCCATCCCCATATCACGATGAATGATTACTGATAATACATCCATCCCCATATCACGATGAATGATTACTGATAATACATTCATCCCCATATCACGATGAATGATTACTGATAATACATTCATCCCCATATCACGATGAATGATTACTGATAATACATCCATCCCCATATCACGATGATGATTGCTGATAATACATTAATCCCCATATCACGATGAATGATTACTGATAATACATTAATCCCCATATCACGATGATGATTACTTATAATACATTCATCCCCATATCACGATGAATGATTACTGATAATACATCCATCCCCATATCACGATGAATGATTACTGATAATACATTCATCCCCATATCACGATGAATGATTACTGATAATACATCCATCCCCATATCACGATGAATGATTACTGATAATACATCCATCCCCATATCACGATGAAATATCTTAAAGAGACACATGACAATTTTGAAATCTGTTTGCAAATAATCACACATACATCACTACAATACAAACGTCTTCAGATGTGTATTTTCTAAAATTAATGGTGAAAGCTGTAATAAGCACTTATCTTAAGGTACTTCAGTAATTTGAATTGGTGATATCCAACCTGTGACAATGAAAACCATTTCGATGCAATATGCATTTTAAGCACAAGTTGGGGCATTAAATCAAGTATTTTCATTATTTATTATATATATAGCATAAATAGAAAAAGAAATCAAGAAAAAAAATGCAAAAGTATGGTAATTATTTTAAATTGAAAAACTCCCATTTTCCTGCATCCACACAGTAATATTCACAGAAGCAAATTAAATAGTATCAATAGCAATTTATTCTTCAAAGTCTTATCTAGGGCAGCTGAAAATCCATTATTTTAATTTGTATACCAATCACTTAAAAATTTACAAACATGTACATGAACACATTTTCAAAATCAATTTTCAATGACCATAATGGGGTGACAGTTTAATACACAAAGTATAGAGGTTCCTGAAGGTTTACATTATCATGACATAATAATACAGGTAAGTTAGCCTAGGTAATTGCAATGTATGATTGATTGCATACACACATCTGTTTACCTACTGGGCACCTCATTTTTCAAGCATATCTAAGCATTTATAATATTGCTGGCAGACACCTCTGTGTTTTGTCAAATATGAGCCAATATGAAATCAACTTCAGAATTCCTGATTTCAACTGCCCTTGATAAGACCGAGAGGAATATATGGATGTTATTTGTTTTTAGTTTAAGGTTCTGGATATTTCTAGGCGGATGCACAAAAAATGGTATATTTGGTCAGATTGTACATGAATGATAACATTTTTAGAACACTTTTTTTATTCTTCATTTGCTCTTATATATGTTTTGTATAATGGAAATCAATTTGTTGCATTATTATCATTAATTTCAAAAATCAGCCAAAATTAATTTTCAGTTTCACAGGAAGGACTTCGCCCAATTCAAAATTTGGAATATCCTTAAAGTACTATTTACGTCAGTTATTGCTTTTGACCATTGGCTAAACTACCTGTATACATCGTGGGTTAAATATGAATAAATATGAATAATTTAGATATAACCTTCCAAAATTCATTCTTTTTAAAAAAATACATTTAACGAAGAGCCTCTATCTGACACCTCTATCTGATTAATCATGCACTTAAACAGTACGACTTTTACAGGTGAATGGCCACCCTTTTTGTAGTATTATCAATTAACAGATTTAACTCTTAAACATCATATGAACATTTCTTGATAGTCCCGGAGAGAAACATGTGCTTAAAACCGCTACTAAGTTGTATGTAAAAATAAGTATTATGTGCATGACGCAGATACTACTTTTACCACTGCGTGACTGCACGTGGAAATGAGGTAAATCTGAATTGTATAACTGAACAACTATTGACAGATACTTGATAAATACATTTACCTGAGGATTAATTTACCCGTTCAAAGTTTTCTACATAAATATCTATTGTTGTGTCTTGATTTCGATTTAAATAAACATAAAAATGTTAATGAAACAAAACATGACCGGAGAACTTTAAAACCATTTTGAGTGAAATAAATATTTTAGGAATGCTGTGTTTCCCTTTATCACATAACATGCGATGTGGGAGTGTAATAACACCATTCAGTATTTTCGATATTCCACTAGTGGTATAACATAACGTTAATGACGTCATGGACGTCACGTTAATGTACGTTTTCTGACGTAATGTGAAGTTATAAGTTATGAGATAAATAGAATCTAACATTTGTTCTCATTCATCATTGAATTTATTAAACTCGTTAACAAAAATGATATAAGAGCCTCGCATTATATCATTTTGCCAACTCGTTTAATAAATTCAATAATGTATGAGAACTCATGTAAGATCCTCTATTTAATGACATAATGCTCAATGATTATTGTTAAAAAGCTAAGCGGTTGTTGACAAAGGAACTAATTAATGTAAAAGAGACATCAACAGTATCAAGAAAGCCAATTTCATTCTTAGAGACATAGAGACTCTCTTGTGACAGTTGGTTACTATGACAACGACTTTGCTACAGGGAAATATAGGATCGTGCCCAGAGAAATCGTATTGCAAGTGAAATGCTGAGAGTATTTGTTTATGACCATTCCCAAGGTTTATAGTTCGGGTTTGGATTGAGATCATGATCAGATCAGTCGTCTTGCTTATCATTGCACTATGGCGCCACCTATGGGCGTTCATGTGGAAACCATGGGAAGGGCACCACCTATGGGTGTTCATGTGGGAGACATGGGAAGGGCACCATTTATGAGTGTTCATGTGGGAGACATGGGAAGGGCGCCACCTCTGGGTGTTCATGTGGGAGACATGGGAAGGGCACCATCATTTATGAGTGTTCATGTGGCAGACATGGGAAGGGGTCATCTATGAGAGTTCATGTGGGAGACATGGGAAGGACACCGTTTATGAGTGTTCATATGGGAGACATGGGAAGTGTGCCACCTATGTTAGTTCATATAGGAAACCTGGGAAGGGCGCCACCTATGACTGTACACATGGAAGACATGGGAAGGGCGCCATCGATTGGAGTTCATGTGGGAGACATGGGAGGGGCGCCATCGATGGGTGTTCATGTGGGAGACATGGGAGGGGCGCCATCGATGGGTGTTCATGTGGGAGACATGGGAGGGGCGCCATCGATTGTGGTGTTCATGTGGGAGATGTGGGGGGGAGTATATTAATTAAACAGTTTGCTATTCTTAAGTAAATTCAGTAAGTTAAAACTAATTCAGGCTGAATTTTCTTATATAAAAAACGGATCAAAGCGGACGGACAGATTACAGTCATCTGGGTCAGGGAAGGAACGACATTGATGGGAGGCGCTAACTCTAACAGATGGGAGGCGCTAACTCTAACCCTAGCCCTTTCTCTAACCCTAATCCTAACGTTTTTGTATGCAAAAATGATTACAACTGATATGGTTTAATAGTTTGAAAGAATGTGTATTTCCTCGAGTTTAATGAAGCGATTTGACTCTCAATAACATTTTTTACAAAGATGAACGCGTCCGTGGTCGAGGGATTAACGATGTTGCGTTGTAAACCTTGTCGCCTCTCACGGCTGCGAGTTCGAATCCCATGGGAAAGGCACTGGGAGCTCAACATGTAAGTGAGAAAGTGTCGATTCTTACGGATGTCGGGAGATATACAGTACTGATTCTACCCAGGAAAATGTGTTACTCTACTTTACCACGAAAAAAATCGACTGTCGTATGTGGCTTAAAATGTGCTTAAAACGACGTAGAATACCATTCACTTTTACAAGGTTGCTATTTGCGTAACATTCAAGCCTAGAGCAAAAACTGTAGTTTTTTTAATTGTTTTTGTACTTAGCGCAAAAAGGAAATATGAAACGAGCTTTCTTAATGGCATAATTAATAATGCAGACACATTTAACCACTTGCATTTGTTTTTGTTTTGTTTGTTCCGGCAATATGCTTCTTGTCTAATGATTAGCTGTTCTGTTACATTGACGAATTGGATGTTATTATCGCACAGCTAAACGACTTAGTAGCTTCTATTGGTGGACCCAATGTGCCTCTCCGTGCAAGTTTCATGAACCGACGGGCACCTGGTTAGAACCATCGACCTTCCGCAAGCCAACTGGTTAGCTTCCTCACATAAAGATACCTGGTCCCATGAGGGCTTGAACCCACAGCGAATCTCGTTTTATTTAAGAATTATCGTTTAATATATCACGGATTGAACGGCAAACCGTGATATAGTATAGATAATTCACCGTAAATGATGTTATATTTCTATTCTAATACCCTAAAATGTGAAAATAACGCACACATCTGAAATCTTTCGCATTGCTTTGCTTACTCTCCTAACGTTGCATACGTTACAATGCGTAATGCGCAATGCGCAATGCTTATTCTCCTAACGTTGCAAAAAGTACAGTGATATATCGTTCAATATAACGAGATATTTTAAACTAGCTATATATTGCGGGTGTATTAGAATTTATTATTTATTATTTTCGATTTTCAAAACATATTTGTTGAATAACGAACCTCGATATTTTTTTTTTTTCGATATTCAAAACATATTTTGTTTAATTGCCAATCTCGATTTATTTGTTTTTCGACATTCAATACATATTTGTTGAATAACTATCTCAAATTTTTTTTTCGATATTCAAAACATAGTTGTTGAATTACCAATCTCTCCCATTTTTTTTCATTTTTTTTTTCGATTTTTAAAATTAAATTTGATGAATAAGGAATCTCGAGTGGTTTTTTGTGTGTTTTTTTAGATATTCAAAGCTTTTTTTTCTGAATAAAGAATTTAGATTTCTTTTTTCATATTTAAAATTGAATTTGATGAATAACGAATCTCGAGTTTTTTGTTTTTCTATATTCAAAACTTAATTGTTGAATAACGAATCAGTTTGAATATCGAATACGAATATCGAATATCACGTTAACTTCTGGCCGCATGAACTTTGACTGTTTAGCTACTATAAAGGATATGTAGCCACATAACGCTCATTTTCATTTAGAGTTCTGAAAAGCTTGAAAAACGGTGAAAGAATTATCAAAATGGGATGATAAACAAAGAAGATATGTCCATTTGAAGGCTGTTCTAAAACGGATACGGAAGCCGCCATTTTGAGAACTATGACGTCATAGTTCTTACCATATATGGCATATTGATAAATATACTTTAAAAAAAGCAAAAAACAACAACACGTGAGTGCAAAATTCTTTGATGGTCATATTATGCATTATTACTCTTAAATATATATATTTTTTATACATTTGCTGTTATTTTTCCCCCTATAATTCAATAAATTATCATATTCATAAATATTCCATTTACGTTCATTTAGAACTATGATGTCATAGTCTCAAAACGGCGGCTTCCATATTCGTTTCTGAACGTTTTTTCTTTATCATCCGATTTGGATAAATATTTCACCTTTTCCCAAGTGTTTCAGAACTATCAAGAATAAAAAAGGAGTGTATGGTTCTGTGGCTACATTCCCTTTAAGTGTGTGCGTGGGTGTTTTTGTAATAAGTATGCCTATCAATAGGGTCGTTGTTTTATCTAACAGCATTAACCTTACACGCAGCATAACATACATACTACAGCAGACGAAACATTTCCTATACATGATTGCGCTTCGTGCAGTAACGAACATATATGCCCGGCCACGTTTTTGTGATCTATTCCGACGGAGTAGTATGATTTTAGTATAAGACAATCGTTTTAGCTGCTTTTGTAAAGCTCTAATGACGTTTTTGGAAAGCAACTCAACATGCCAGTTAACCTCGACATGTTACAGCTCTCGTTTATTATGAGGTTATCCAGAGATTTGTGTCGAGTTGCTTTCCAAAACTGCCATTAGATCTACACATGTGTTATCATCCGTTTCTAACGTTACAGTTTACAATTGCATTGAATTGAATTGTATAGTCGCACTAACAGCTATGGCCAAATGGCGACTTTTCCAGCTTCCATTGGTGGAGGAACACTCGATCCAGGTGCCCCTCCGGGCAATTTTCGAGCACGGGCGGGCACCTGGGTAGAACCACCGACGTTGCGCAAGCTTGCTGTAAAGCTTCTCCACATAACAATTGTTTGGCCCATGGGGGATGGAACCCACGGCGGTGAGGGGCAAGTGATTTCAAGTCAGAGACTCTAACCACTCGACCACGGACGCCAAAACGTCTACTGACAAACATTGAAATAAAAAACCGTTTTTTGTGTGCTCCCCCCCCCCCCCCCCCCCCCCCCCCCTCCCTTATAGATGGGTTGTTGTTTATTTCACTGTAAACGCAATGTTCTGAAATGTTTAACATATCTTAACAGAGTGGGTAATGTTTTGTGGTAAGGAAATTGGAACCACACTTTAGAACCCGAAAAGACTAATAACAATTCTGAAAACTCACTATTCGGTCTGGTGGAGTACAGTTGTAGATTTGAGAAGCATCTTTCTTTCTTCTTCTTTTTTCTTTAATGTTTAATAACCATTACGATTGCCTTTTGGAATTTTAACTCTTTCAGTAAAATGTTCAACGAAAATCTTTATAAAAAATGTCTTACGTTTTTTATTTATTTATTCTTCAATCTTCTAGACAAGCATTACAATTTTCCCATATCATATCGCACAACAGTAATACATATTGGGATGATATAAGCATTGAAAACCAATTTACACATAGGTACAGAAAGGTAGATCTTTAAGAGAGATAACAGATAACAATCAGGTCTTCAGAATGTTATCAATTTGGCTATTCCAACAGAGCGTGTTATCAGATGTTTTACTACAATTAAAGGAACTAACCCGCCAATTTATCAAAACTCTATCTCAGATGTTTATATCATATTATAATGTATATATGCCGATTAAAACTATAAGTTTAT
>JAWPHD010021307.1:0-28666 GCA_037043455.1 Cyrtodaria siliqua | reverse complement strand
TTAACAAATCCTTTAATCCCACACTCTGTCACGGTTGCAGTCATAGGTAACCCATAGTCAACAACCCCTCTATCCCACACTATGTCAATGTCGCTTTCATAGGTAACCCATGATCGACAAACCCCTCTAATCTCGCCCTCTGTCACGGTCACAGTCATAGGTAACCCATAGTCAACAACCCCTCTATCCCACACTATGTCACGGTCTCAGTCATAGGTAACCCATAGTCAACAAACCCCTCTATCCCGCCCTCTGTCACGGTCACAGTCATAGGTAACCCATAGTCAACAACCCCTCTGTTCCACACTATGTCACGGTTGCAGTCATAGTTAACCCATGGTAAACGACCCCTCTATCCCACACTATGTCACAGTCTTAGTCATAGGAAAACCATGTCAGCAAACCCCTCCATTTCAGGCTCTGTGACGGTCGCAGACATAGGTAACCCATGGTTAAAACCCCACTATCCCGCACTCTGTCAGGGTCTCAGTCATTGGTAAACAATGTCAACAAACCCCTCTATCCCACACTCTGTCAATGTCGCATTCATAGGTAGCCCATGGTCAACAAACCCCACTATCCCGCACTCTGTCACGGTCGCAGTCATAGGTTACCCATGGTCAAAAAACCCTCTATCTCGCACTCTGTCACGGTCATGGGTAACCCATGGTCAGCAAACCACTCTATCGCACACTCTGTCACGGTCGCAGTCATAGTTAACCGATGTCAACAAACCCCTTTATCCCACACTCTGTCACGGTCGCAGTCATGGGTTACGCATGTCAACATACTCCTCTATCCCTCATTCTGTCGCTTTCGCTGTCATAGGTAACCCATGTCAACAAACCCCTCTATCCCACACTCTGTCGCATTCATAGGTAACCCATGATCGACAAAACCCTCTATCTCGCCCTGTCACGGTCGCAGTCATAGGTAACCCATGGTCAACAATAACCACTGTCCCGCACTCTGTCTCGGTCGCAGTCATAGGTATCCCATGTCAACAAACCCCTCTATCCCACACTCTATCACGGTAGCAGTCAAAGGTAATGCATGTCAACACATGCCTCTATCCCACAATATGCCACGGTCGCAGTTATAGGTAACACATGTCAACAAACTCCTCTATCCAACACTCTATCACGGTCACAGTCGTAGGTAACCCTTAGTCAACAACCCTTCTATCCCACACTATGTCACGGTCTCAGTCATAGGTAACCCATGTCAACAAACCCCTCTATCCAACACTCTTTCACGGTCTCCGTCAAAGGTAACACAAACCCCTCTATCCCAAACTAGTGTTGTAATTTTGTACAGGTACCAGTATTCAAGCCTGGTTACTGAGGACATTATGTCTGTCTTCGGTTAGCACCATAAATCTAGATGTGTATCTCTCTGCAGGGCTAACTCAGGCTAATGCTAATGATCATAATTTATGGGTTAGCATCCCTTATTTGGGAGATGCTCTATGAACCAGGCTAATGCTACATGATTTATGTGTTAGCATTCCTTATTTGTAGATGCTATAAGATTGATGAGTTAGCATGCTAATATTTACGACCATGCAAACCCCTTATTTGGAAGGGACCTTATAAAAGGGAGGGTTTTCATTGTTCGTGGCTTTTTCCGTGACTTTTTACCTGGACTAACAAGAGATCAGTAGTTATGTGAGAAAGAGACTATCATTATTAGTAAACTGTTGTAAATAATAATTCACCATTATAGTTGGTAGCATGTAGAAATAAAGTTATAGAATATAAAATTGGACTATATATTTCTTTCTACCTTTTGAAGTGAAGAAATTGTAAAACTATATTACGGTCTCCGTCATAGGCAACCCATGTCAACAAACCCCTCTATCCCACACTCTGTCACGGTCGCAGTCATAGGTAACCCATGTCAACAAACCCCTATCTTGTACTCTGTCACGGTCGCAGTCATAAGTAACCCATGGTCAACAACCCCTCTATCCCACACTCCGTCACCGTCGCAGTCAAAGGTAACCCATGTCAACAAACCCCTATCTTGTACTCTGTCACGGTCGCAGTCATAGGTAACCCATGGTCAACAATTCCCTCTATCCCGTCCTCTGTCACGGTCTCCGTGATAGGAAACCAATGTCAGCAAACCCCTCTATCCCACCCTCTGTCACGGTTTCCGTGATATGCAACCCATGTCAGCAAACCCCTCTATCCCACCCTCTGTCACGGTCTCCGTGATGGGTAACCCATGTCAACAAACCCCTCTATCCCACACTCTGTCACGGTCACAGTCATAGGTAACCCATGGTCAACAAACCCCTCTATTCCCGCACTCTGTCACGGTCGCAGTCAAAGGCAACCCATGTCAACAAACCCATCTATCTTGTACTCTGTCACGGTCGCAGTCATAGGTAACCCATGGTCAACAATTCCCTCTATCCCACACTCTGTCACGGTCATAGTCAAAGATAACCCATAGACAGCAAACGCATCTTTCCCACACTCTGTCACGGTCTTCGTCATAGGTAACCCATGGTCAACAAACCCCTTTATCCCTCACTCAGTCATAGGTAACCCATGGTCAGCAAACGTATCTATCCCACAATCTGTCACTGTCTCCGTCATAGGTAACCCATGGAAAGCAAACCCCGCTATTCCACACTCTGTCACGGTCTCTGCCATGGGTCAATGTCAACAAACCCCTCTATCAAACACTCTGTCACAGTCAATGTCATAGGTAACCCGCGGTCAGCAAGCGCCTCTATCCCATACTCTGTCACCGTGTCCGTCATAGGTAACCCATGGTCGGCAAACCCCTCTATCCCACACTCTGTCACGGTCATTGGTTACCGTGTCCGTCATAGGTAACCAATGGTCAGCAAACCCTCTATCCTACACTCTGTCACGGTCTCCGTCATAGGTAACCCATGGTCGGCAAACCCATCTATCCCACACTCTGTCACAGTCTCCGTCATAGGTAACCCATGGTCAGCAAACGCCTCTATCCTACACTATGACACGGTCTCCGTCATAGGTAAGTAGCCCGTGGTCAGCAAACCCCTCTATCCCACACTCTGTCACGGTCGCCGTCATAGGTAACCCATGTCAACAAACCCCACTATCTCACACTCTGTCACGGTCTCCGTCCTAGGTAATCAATGTCACCAACTCCTCTATCTCACACTCTGTCACGGTCACAGTAATAGGTAACCCATGTCAACAAACCACTCTATCCCGTCTTCTGTCAAGGTCTTCGTCATAGGTAACCCCTGTCAACAAACCCCTCTGTCCCAGACTCTGTCACGGCCTCCGTCATAGGTAACGCATGTCAACAAACCCCTCTATCCCATACTATGTCACGGTCTCTGTCATAGGCAACCAATGTCAGCAGACCCCTCTATCCCACCCTCTGTCACGGTCACAGTCATAGGTAACCCATGGTCAACAAACCCCTCTATCCCACACTCTGTCACGGTTGCAGTCATCGGTAACCCATGGTCAGCAAACACGTCTGTCCCATACTCTGTCAAGGTCTCCGTCATAGCGAATCCATGGACAACAGACGCCTCTATCTCATACTCTGTCACGGTCTCCGTCATAGGTACCTCATGGTCAACACACACTTCTATCCCACACTCTGTCACGGTCGCAGTCATAGGTAACCAGTGGTCAACAAACCCTCTATCCCACACTATGCCACGGTCTCCGTCATAGGTAACCCATGGTCAGCAAACGCCTCTGTCCCACACTCTGTCATGGTCTTTTTCATGGTAACCCATGGTCAGCAAACACCTCTATCCTACGCTCTGTCACGGTCGCCGTCATGGGAAACCCATGGCCAGCAAACTCCTCTATCCCACACTCTGTCACGGTCGCCGTCATAGGTAGCCCATGGCCAACAAACCCGTCTATCCGACACACTGTCACGGTCGCAGTCATAGGTAACTCATCGTCAGCAAACCCGTCTATCCCACATTCTGCCTGTATATGACAGATTCGGCATTTATAGCATGGTCTACCCAATTTTCACGCCTATAGTTGTAATGTTTACACACAACCTGTCAATCAACATGTCAATTACCGGCATTGAATGGCTATGGTACAACACATTTATAGCATATTTTTTTCGTATGCGATTTATACTGCACTCTCGGGCCTGCGGCCCTCGAGAAGCAGTATAAATCGCATATACTCGAAAAAAGTATGCTAAAAATACGACTGCGGCCCTCGAGAAGCAGTATAAATCGAATATACTCGAAACATTATGCTATAAATGCATAATTTTTCGATTATATGCAATGTTTACTGCTTCTCGAGTGTAGTATAAATCGCATACGAAGAACAAAGGAAAACCATTAGAGCTATGGTACAAGGTCTCATGGGTTTTCTTTGTTCCTGCTTATGATATAATTTTCATACACATGAAAGCCTAAGAATAAACCGTTCAATAAATGCCGGTATATTTCAGCCGTGCTATAACTGACAGATTTGGCAGTTATACCATGGTGTACCAATGACTGGAAACTGCAACGCCCTAAACACTTCTTACACATGCGTAGTAGGATAAATGACTAAGGTACAGAGCATTTATAGAATTGTTTTTCTCGTATATGTATAGGATAGAGCATGAGTTTTGCACGTGTACGGGGAGATAATGCACGAGCGTCAGCGAGTGCATTATCGTCCGTACACGTGCAAGACTCATGCTCTATTGTATTTATACCACAATAAATAACATATGCTGTGTATATCCTCGGGTATTACACGATGCATAGTGTATATTTAGGCTTTTGTGGTATAAACGATTTATTCTGCAATCTCGGGCCTACGGCCAACGAAAAACCTTATAAATCGCATATACTCGAAATATAATGCTATAAATATTACTTATTCTACCTCCGATTCTTCGTCCGTTGACAGCAGTACTAGAGTTCCCATGTGTTCCCACTCAGAGATCGTGTGTCACTCGTGATTAAGGTCATTATAGTGGACTTAACGCCTTGTTAGCGACAGAGTAAACATGTATCCATTATCGTATGTAATATTCATGATAAAGAATTCTCATCAGACACGGTCTTATGGAATACATGCTCAGACTATAATAATTATAATTAACTCTCCATGATGTGTCAGTTCTGTTTGGAAATGCCACAACGTGCATTAGCTAGGGACCAAAATGGTCGGACGTGGACAGAGTGGACAAAAGCACCTAACTTTATGTGATAGTAGTTGGTAATCTAACTTGAAAATCGAAAAGGGTCCCCAAGGTCACAGGTCATTCTGTTACTATTTTTTGCACATTTCAAAATGGCCTCCATTCAAATGCTTCAATGCAGCAATATATTCTTAATTATGGCTTAACCCAAAGAAGATTTACACATAAATCTTTTTCCCACACGCTGGCATGGTCACAGTCATAGGTAACCAATGGCCAGTAAACCCTCTATCCCACACTCTGTCACTGTCTCCGTCATAGGTAACCCATGGTCAACAAACCCCTCTATCCCACACTCTGTCACGGTCTTCGTCATAGCTAGCCCATGGTCAAGTTACCCACACTCCTTTCAGTACTGACCATACCTGTCTTTTTACAAGATAGTATATACCCACATACTGTTAAAAAAATATAAGAAAATAGTGACAGTTAATTTCAAGTTGCCCTGACTCAAACAGATATCTATCAGTTAACACATATACCCACATAGTGGCCATACCTGTCTTTTTACAATATAGTATAAACCCACATACTGTTCAAAGGAAAATAGTGACAGTTGGCTTCTAGTTACCCTAACTCAAACAGATACCTATCAGTTAACGCATATACCCAAACAAAGAGGCAGTGGGCTTCAAGTTGCCCACACCCAAACAGATACACGCCATACATGTCATGTTAACACAAAAAGAACGTAGATGCAGAAGGCTTCAAGTTGCGCACACACACGTATTGTATAGAACGTAGAGGCAGTGGGCTTCAAGCTAGCCACACTCATACAAATACAGGTCATACCTGTCATGTTACACGTAAGTATAGAGCCACATACTGTACGGAACATAGATGCAAAAGGCTTCAAGCTGCCCACAACCAAACAGATACAGACTGTACATATTATGTTACACTTAAGTACACGCTCACATATTGTACAGAACCAAGAGGAAGCGGGCTTCAACATACCTAAACTCATACAGATACATGTCATTCTAGTCGTGTTACTCCTCAGTATATACCACACATTGTAAAGAACATACAGAAGGCTTCAAGTAGTCCATAATCGTACAGATACAGGTCTTTCCTGTCATGTTACATGTAAGATCACAACCCAATATTGGAAAAAATACTGAGACAGTGGGCTTCAAGTTACCTACACCTATACAATATATTATCGTATATATATATACAGACAATACATGCCAGTCCTGTCAGGTTACACGTAAGGTCACACCCAAGTACTGTAAGGAACACAGAGTCAGAATACTTACTTCAAGTAGCCAATACTCATACAAATATAGGCCATACATGTCAATTTACACGTAAGTTAGTATACACCCATGTAGTGCACAGAACATAGCTTAAGAAGTCTTCAAGTAGCTCATACACATACAGATTTATACCTATCATGTTACACCACATATTGTACAGAACATTGATACAGTGGGACTAAAGCCACCAACACTCATATATATATAGATACAATCCATACCTGTCATGTGACACTTAAGTATACACCCACATAGTGTCAGAAGGCTTTAAGCTACTCACACTCAAAATGATAAAGGCCATACCATACACGTAAATATACACCCACATATTGTACAGAAGAAGGCTTCAAATGGCTCACACTCATACACATACAGGCCACACCTGTAGTGTTACACATAAGACCATACCCACGTATGGTCGACGAACATATATAATCGGAAGGCTTCAAGTAGCTCACGCTCACAGATACAAGCCATACCTGTAATGTTACAAGTAAGTACACACCCACCCATTGTAAAGAACCTAGAGTAGCGGGCTTCAAATTACCAATTTCCACACAGATTCAGGCCATACCTGCCATGTTACACGTAAGACCACACCTACATATTTGTACAAAAAAAAGACACAGCAGGTTTCAATATACACACAACCATACATGACATGTTACTCACAAGACCGCACCCAAGATGGCTTATATCTAACGTTCCCTTCTTATAAAAGGATTTAAACAAAAACACAGTCATAATGGAAACTAATACAAATATGTTTTTATTGAATTATTGCAGAAATCATCAGTTTTAGTTCTTTTTTTCTCTTTTGTTTGTCAAAATACCTACATGTATCACTTGATTGATTGATTGGTTGATTGATTGATTGATTGATTGACTGATTGCTTGATTGATTGATCGATTGATCGATTGATTGAAAGGTTTCATTACACCTAGTATGATATAGGAACTTTGGGATATTCCGACATTTCATAATAATAAATAAAGTAATGAATAAGCATTTAAAATATATGTTTATTACATAAATCAACATTATTAGTTATTGTAGGGACTCTGAAAAACAATACATTTAGGAATTCACGAACCTTTGGGGACTCTTTTAAAAACAAGAAGAAAAGTATAACATAGCATTATATCTAATATGGTAAACGAAAATAAGAGATAAGCTAAAGAAATATTTTTTATTGAACTATTCCACATTTACATTTCACATTTCACATTTACTTTTTACTTTTCATTAATTTTGGTTTTCATTAGGCAGCCGATAGATAACCTTATACACAGAGCCATCTAGATGAGTATTTTACATTCCCGTATTCTATCGTCGGCAATCAATCACTGTGAATATATAATGAAACTGTAATAATACATGTATGTTTCAAACTGTGAAAGGCCTTCCTCCCGAGAGACAGATAACCCATTAGACTGATATCCCTAACTTTTAGAAATATCCTTGCCAATAATGCCGATCACTGACAGTCCATATTCACAGGTGTACCTTGCGTATATTCACATTGGAGCCATTAGCCACAATCTGATTAAAATATGTCTGTCTGCTTAGCAATATAGGGAAGTGAAATTAAAAAGTCGTTTTTAATTGGATTGTGTACGCCATAATGGGCGAGCACACGTTTATTATACTCGTATGTATGCATCTGAGATGTATAGTGGCTGATTTCTGCCGTGTTTCGTCTTTTCGTTATTTCGCCGCGAAAAGACGACAGAACGAAAAGACAACAGCACGAAAAGATGACAGAACAAAAAGACGACACAGTCAGTACGAAAAAACGGCAGAACGTCAGAACAAAAAAAGGACAGAGCGAAAAGACGACAATATAAAATGTCATCTTTTCTCGGCTGAAGTGTCGTCTTTTCGTTTTTTCGCGTGGCGTTCTGTTGTTTTTTCGTCTTTGAAATGTCGTCTTTTCGTTCTGTCGTTCTGTCGTGTTTTTCGCACTGAATGTGTCGTCCTTTGGTTCTGTCGGGTTTTCGTGGCGAAATAACGAAATGACGAAATGGCATAAATCAGCAATGGTTTCAACATATTTTATTGCAACACTTACGTTAGTTTGCAAAAGGGTTTGGCCACACGTTCTACAGCATTAGCTACGGCCCGTCCCTATACAGTTTGTTTACAAAATAAAAAGTATGGCAGTCTTATAATCATAAAACATTTTAAACGAAAAGTATAGAAAATGCATTACTGAAGTTAATAGACAGATGTAAAGAGAAAGGAAGAGGAGGAAATGGACAGACAGTTAAACAAAGTCTCGTAAGGGATAGTGAGTTGCATCGAAAACGCCTGGTATCTTTAATATATTAGTGCACTGCTATAACCACAAGCTCATTATCGCTATCGTTCAGCTCTGTATTACCAGAACACAACTTATCAATACTTAACGGTTGAAACGGTCGTGTCGAAATAAAGAGCGTGCGCATTTGTTCACTATAAACGTCCTATCTTTGATCTTCCCCAAAACTAATAGGCGCCTTTGGTTGTCTATAAACTGTACATAAAATCAACGATTGTTCTCGGTCTTTTATTTCTAACCAAATTGTATCCTGTATTGCATTATTCGCCGCGAATATATGTTTTCCGATATATAAACAAGTATAAGACCAGAATGTACTGTAGTACTGTACGTAGTAGAAAAACCATCAATTTGCAAGGAGTCCATTAAAATGTTATCAAATAAATGTGTTTCGGTAAAATATAGTATATCAAAATCAAAATTGTCCTTAACGTAATCCATTTTATTGCGAAAACTTCTGATGTAGAATGGAAAGACTAGGGCTGACGGATTGCGAAATGTGTCCCGGGTTTTGCTCAACATCGTTCGACATAATAACTAATAATGTCATAACTAACGAGAATTGTATGTTAAGAATACTTTGGACGCATGAACGATACATGCATTACAAACGGATGACCAGTATGCAAGCAATTTCATGATAAATTGAACAAGAGGCCCAAGTAGGCATGTGGACGCTCTACAGGCTAACATGGCTCTTAAAACATCAATGAAGCGAGTGACTGCAATTTATGTTTTTTTGAAAGTTCTGGGCAAAATACAGCATTTTTAACTAAATCAAGGTCCATTACTAAAAAATCTGGTAAAGTTTCGAAAAGATCAGATGAAAAATGTAGGCCCTATCGTATTAACGAGACAAAATATAGCATTTTTAATGAATTTACCGAGCTTTCATTGATATAAACAATCTGCTAACGTTGGTAAAGATCGGATGAAAAATGAAGGTCCTATCGTCTTAAAGAGGCAAAATATGGCATGTTTAACTAAATCAAGGGCCATAACTCTGCTGTTACTGGTCCGATCTGGCTGGTTTTCCGAGCTTTAATTGATATTAACAATGTGGTAAAGTTTGGTAAAGATCAGATGAAAAATGAAGGCCCTATCGTCTTAACGAGGAAACATATAGCATCAATCTGGTAAAGTTTGGTAAAGTCGGATGAAAAATGAAGACCCTGTCGTCTTAACGAGGCAAAATATAGCTTTTTTAACTAAATCAAGGGCCATAACTCCGCTGATAGGGGTCCGAACTGGCTGGTTTTCGAAATCTTCCGAGCTTTTATTGATATTAACAATCTGGTAAAGTTTGGTAAAGATCAGATGAAAATAAAGGCCCTATAGTATCGAGTCACAATATAGCATTTTTAACGAAATCAAAGGCCATAACTCCGCTGTTACTGGTCCGATCTGGCTAGTTTTCGAACCTGTCCGAGCTTTCATTGATATTAACAATCTGTTAAAGTTTGGTAAATATCGGATGAAGGCCCTATCGTCTAAATGAGGAAAAACATAGCATTTTTAATTAAACCAAGGGCCATAACTCCGCTGTTTAGAGGAACAAGGTTTCTTATGGAGAAAAAAAAGTTAAAAGTTAAAAAAAATATGCCTCCAGTGAGATTTGAACCCATGACCCCTGGTGTTTCCAGTGTACATTACCAAATATTGAAAAATGGCCATAACCATAACGCCGGTATTACTGTTTCGATCTGTTTCGATCTGTTTTGATATCAACAATCTGGCCAAGTTTGGGAATGATCGAATACAAAAGGAAGGCGCTAGAGTGTTCACAAGGCTGAAAATCGCATTTTTCATAATTCAAGGGAACATAACTCCGGTGTTCCTGCTCCGATATAGCTGTTTTTTTAACTTTTGTTGATATTAACGATCTGTGAAAGTTTGATAAAGATCAAATAATAAATGAAGGTGCTAGAGTCTTCACAAGGCATAAAATAGCATTTTTTATATAAAAAAACAACAAGGGCCATAACTCTAGTGTTACTGACCCAATTTAGCTGATGTTTGAACTTGTCAAAGCTTTTCTTGGTATTAACAATCTGTGCAAGTTTCATAAAGATCAAATAATGAATAAAGGTGCTAGAGTGTTCACAAGGCAGAAAATGGCATTTTTCAGAAAAATCAAAGGCCATAACTCCGGTGTAACTAATCCGATTTGGCTGGTTTTCGAACTTGTTCGAGTTTTCATTGATATTAACAATCTGTGCAAGTTTAGTAAAGATCAAACACTAAATGCAGGTGCAAAGTGCTCGCAAGGCTTAATATGGCATATTTCAGCAAAACAAGGGCCATAACTCCGGTGAAACTAATCCGATCTGGCTGGCTTTCGAACTTGTCCGAGCTTTCGTTGATAAAGACACTGGCTAAGTTTCGTAAAGATCCGATTAATAATGAAGGCCCTAGAGTGTTCACAAGGCAAAAGTTAACGGACGAGACAGACGACGGACGACGGACAACTCGTCATCCCATAAGCTCTGCTGGCCTTCGGCCAGTAGAGCTAAAAATAAAGCTCAAAGGTTTAAAGTAATAACACCATGCGTTTTGATATAAAAAGTTCCAATTGTCACTCGCCAGCAACTTAAATCACTACCCATTTGGTTTTGATAGAAACGATGTACTACCGGCGATCGCGAATGACATCTGGAACATTCTGAAATCGCACATGATACCCTCGAGACAATGCAGAAAAATGGAACAGATAGTGAAAGAAGAAATAGTAGAAAAAATATTGCAGTATCAGGGTTGATTTAATGTAGATAGATAGATATGTTATTCAAACATAAGGCATTACGCCCAACAGTTCACATGCAAATAGTACATACATATAAACATGTATATGAAATACACACAATATTTTCCAGTTAATGACAATTTGTATAATTTCATAGGTGAGTTTCAAGATCATCTGTATATGTTACTAGTTAAAAAGTATTTGACAACTATTAAGTATATAAGTGTTTAATATATAATTTTAAATTAATATTCCTAAGTATTGATCAGAACACATTTATATCTGTGGACAAAAAGGGAGAAAAGTGATATTTATCTATAAAACATGTCGTCTCTTCTTTTAAAACTTTTACTAATGAAAACGGACAGTTTCTTTAATAAACTCTTGTTTTCTGTTGTCATAAGTTCAATAAATTTTGGTATGTTTGGCCGTTTCCAAAAATATTTGTTAACATATTCTTTTCTAATATCATGATATAGTGAACACTCCAATACAAGGTGAAATTCGTCTTCTAGTATATTACATAGCTGGCATTTTCTTTCGGATCTTGGTGTTTTATTTGGTCTATGCCATCGACCAGTTTCTATTTCTTACCTATGACTAGAGACTCTTAGTTTTGTAAAAAAAACTCTAAATTTCTTTATATTTAGTACATCTAGATAATACTTAAACCTGATATCTGATATTATTCTGTATGTACTCGCTCTAGTGGAAGCCGCTAATTCAGCATTCCAATTTGTATTAACATATCTTTAATTCATTGTTTAAATATATTAATGAAATACGTTATGTTTTCTACTCCTTGAGAATACCAAACTTCATTAAATCCTGTTCGTTCCAATAACCCTTTAACTTGAGATGCCCAGTTTAATTTGTTTGGGTTTACAATCAGATCCTCTTACATAACATTATACATATTTTTTTTATATATATTTGCGATCACTCGTACGTGTAATTTTTAACCAGAACCGGATAATATAGACCATACGTTGAAGTTTTAAAGGGACTCTCGCGAGTTCTCCATATATGAAATTGTTTTGAGTTTGTGTTTTAACACATAAAAGTTGTTTACAAAATTGAAGGTGTACTTTCTCTAACTTTTCCGCATTTGAGAATCCCCATATCTCTGCGCCATAATTTAATATTGGCAAAATGAGTTTGTCAAAAATGTCTAAAGTGTGACTGACCGATAAGTCAGTAAATTGACTTATATATGACTTCAATTTGAAGATTGCCTTTAATGCCTGGCCACTTACTGATTCGAACGTTTGATAAAAAGAACCGCCTGTGGTAAAGACAATTCCCAAATAGGTAAACTTATTTACAATTTCAATTACAGTATTATTTTATGTGAACAATAGGTTCCTTTTTATCTGACCGCCTTTTTTTACAAAGCATGACCTTCGTTTTATTTTCATTTACGACCAATTTCCATTTCTGGCAATAACTGTACAGTATATCTAACCCATCTTGTAGCCCCTTTTCAGTATCCGAAAATATGACTATGTCATCAGCGTATAAGAGTAACAGCAACTTTAACATTCCAGTATCGATACCTTTAAAACCATTTAGTGTAAAATATTCTTCTAAATCAGTTACATACATAGAAAATATAAAAGGTGACAAACAATCGCCCTGCGGCGCTCCAAGAAAACAGCTAAAACTGTCACTAAGCTGGTTTTGATACTTTACTCTTGATTTTTTATTCGTATACAATGATTTAATAATATTAAGGATTTTACCTCTCACTCAATATTGTTTATGGAATATGTTTTGTCTAACCAACAAATCAAAAGCTTTAGTGAAATCTATGAAAGTTACATATAACTTTTTTTCCATTCAATATATGATTTATCAAACTATGGAGAACAAATGTATACATGCTAACAACACTAAATTCGATTTTGCAAAATATCTAGGTATAATCCGAGCATTTACCTGAACACCCTAAACAATATCATAATATACATGCTCAAACACTCAGGAAGGTAATATTAATATTTCTACATATCTATCCTTATTATATAAATATTCTTGTGTGGAGGTTTGGGTAAACATAACATATGTACATACACTTAATAAAACTAACAGCCAAAAAGCTTCCGTTAACAGCATTTGATCTTGATGAGTGTTTGGCGTCCATTCAGTTACAAATGAAAATCCTCTTGTAGTTCAACCTTACATCCAATGAGCATTGAGAGATTGTCGGGGGTTGTTTTTTCTTATTTTCATAGGAACAACATTTGCATTATATATTAAGTGATTTCATTAAATGCTCAATTTATTGGACTGCCAACTATGGAGTAACTTAGCTCCGTCTAACAGTGCGTGTGTAGAGTGGAAATCAAGAGTAAATTAGCTATAACAGCTGTCAATTAAGACGCTTGCTTCTATACCGTGGGCGGGTCTTACTACTACTCACGTGCAGATAAAAGGAAGCCACCAGGGAATGGGGGATGCCAGGTTGTGTGTGTGTGTGTGTGGGGGGGGGGGGGATGGAGGTGTGTGTGTGTGTGGGGGGGGGGGGGGGGTGAACTGTTAGTCAGTTATAGATCACTTGTTATAATTTTAAAGAAATAATTTATGCGGCCGGTATCTCTCCATTGAATTTATTTCCTTTAGATTATAATAGCTGATCAATAACCTAGACATAATTTGCTTTAGTTTTTATATGAAATGTGCTTATGTATGAATAAAGCCGCATGTTACCTTCAGTTTAATAATTGTTTATGGAAATGTTTGGTCCGGAAAACTTGAAATATTGGTTGTTTTTTGTAGCTAAATCATAAATATTAATTTAACATGCGAGTTATATTGCTAAAAGTTGCACACATACTTCATTGGTAGATGAGTATACAACGCTGTTTCATTAACATAATAAAATTGTACGAATCATGGGCATTATTTTAGTGCATATCCACACTGAATAGGAAAACTGAAATATTTTTATTCATATTTCTATTGACAACCAATAACCATAATGTTTCCAGATCGCCTCCTGTCTCTTTAACACGGATTGGAAAAATATGACGCTCACCCGTCATTTCCCAAATAAAACATCACATTCTTACAGAGATCCAGAATAACATTATTATGTACTGATTGCAGTTTGCTTCTTTAAACGAAGAAACAGTGAGACATGAGATGCATGTACAAGCTGTGATGTGGGGCAACGTCTTACTTTTGTCTAAACGCAAAACAAATTACTTCAGAAACAAAAATCCTAACCACCAAACAACCCTGTATTGGAGACATTTGAACGTCTGGCCTGTCGGCACATCAAGATATATTGCTTTAAAACGTGGCCCGTCTGCTTCTACAAATAACGGTGTTTAACAGACTTTATTTTTACTGTTATGAAACACGAACTCTCCAGAGTAAAACAATATTAATTTACGTGTTGCTTCTAATTAAAATTTGCTCAGTCACATAAACTATAGCCTACACATATTCGATATTACTCCTCTACACATGACGTATACTCCTATATCCCATCTCCTCTATACATGAGCTATACTACTCTAACCATGAGGTATACTCGTCTACCCATTATGTATACTACTATATTCATGACGTCTACTCGTCTACTCATGATGTATACTAACTACCCATAACGTATACTCTTTACCCACGATATATACTCCTCTACACATGACGTATACTCCTATATCCCATCTCCTCTACCCATGAGCTATACTCCTCTAAGCATGAGGTATACTCCTCTAACCATGAGGTATACTCGTCTACCCATGACATATACTCCTCTATGCATGACGTATACTGATATACCCCATCTGCTATACCCATGATGTATACTCGTCTACCCATGACGTATACTCCTCTACACATGACGTATATTCATCTACCCATGATGTATACTCTTCTAACCATGACATGTACCCATTTCGTATACACCTCTACCCATGCTGTATACTCGTCTACCCATGATGTGTACTACTATATCCAAGCTGTATACTCTACATATGACGTGTACTCCTCTACCCATGACGTATAGACCTCTACCCATGCTGTATGCTCGTCTATCCTCTACCCATGTCGTATTCTCCTCTACACATGACGTATACTCCTTACCCATGACGTATACTCCTCTACCAATGACGTATACTCCTCTACACATGACGTTTGTTTGTTTGTATGGTGTTTACGTCATTTTCGACACATGCAAGGTTATATATGACGGTCGATTTTTTTTATGGTGGAGGCAGACCACCCGCTTTTCCTGGGTAGAACCAGTACTGTACACCTCCCGCCATCCGTAAGAATTGACACTTCCTCACTTACAAGTCGAGCTCCCAGTGGGATTTGAACCCGCAACGGTGAGAGGCGAAGGTTTACAACGCAACGTCGTTAACCATTCGGCCACGGAGACGCTCATGTACTCCTATACCCATAATGTCTACTCCTTTACCCATGACGTATACTCTTCTACCCATGACGTATTCTCCTCTACCCATGACGTATACTCCTCTACCCATGACGTATACTCTTCTACCCATGACGTATTCTCCTCTACCCATGACGTATACTCCTCTACCCATGACGTACACTCCTCTACCAATGCTGTATACTCGTCTACCCATGACGAGTACTCCTCTACCCATGATGTATACTCCTCTACCCGTGACGTATACTCTCTACCCATGATGTATACTCCTATACCCCATCTCATATACCCATGAGGCATACTCCTCTACCCATGACGTATACTCTCTACCCACGATGTATACTCCTCTACCCATGATGTATACTCCTCTACCCCATCTCCTATACCCATGAGGTATACTTCTCTAACCATGAGGTATACTCATCTACCCATGACGTATACTCCTCTACCCATGACGTATACTCTCTACCAATGATGTATACTCCTCTACCCCATCTCCTATACCCATGTGGTACCTATACCCATGTGGTATACTCCTCTAACCATGAGGTATACTCATTTACCCATGACGTATACTCCTCTACCCTGACGTATACAGTTTATACTCCTATAGAATCGTTAGAACTCTTTTCCAGAAATTCTGAATGTGTCTGAAATAACTATTAACCTCATTGTTTTGTAAGTAATGCTCAAACAAAGTGGCTTTTAATGTCAGTATAAATACAACTATCATACTGAGCTTTAGTTAAATATAAAATGAGCAATCTACGGAATTGGTCCTTGTGTCCTTTCCGAGTGTATAACAACATTTGAATGGAAAACGCGCAGACTCTGCCAGCTCATATTGTATAAATCATACGGATAACAGCACATAGGTCTTCAAGTCCGTGAAAAGTATTTGTTTTGTGTTGAAGACAATTTATTAGAATGATAGCACACACTGAATAGCTGAAGTGATATTTTACATTTTCAAAGTGTTAGTAAATAAGTAAATACAGTGGGTGGGTGACGGGGCGGGGGGTAATTTATTATTTCATTAATTACATAATATAACATTTACTAAGCTGCAGGTTTGGAACAATATTAGGTTTGCCATGTTAATTTAGAATTGTATTTGCCAATAAAAATGGTGGAACATTAAATGACTTCAAGTCTCAAGTCCCACCAAGAACCCATTTGAGAAGAAACATTACAGAGGTATGACAATCCACAAATACATGTTATGCCCAGAAGAAACATGAACATTGTGTCTAACTACAATACCAAATGAACAAAATAACATGCAGTTGGGTAATTAGAAAACTATGCAAGGAAAGTGTTCTCTCTGCATGCTTTTTCTTTTACATTTGACATTTTGAATTGCCTTCATCAATATGTTTTATTTTATTTTTAAAGTCCATCTCCGAATTCTGCTGTCTGTTCCAGTAAAGTATAAACAATTAAAGAATGTTAATGTGCAGTTTCATTAGCTCGTGCAAATAAACCGACATAACTAAGTCGACTACCTACCTCGTCTAACTACATCCGTAACTGTAGTGTTAAATGGATCTCGAGTGGCTTCTTTTTTTTTCCAAACAAAATAATTAAACACCTACTAAGTGGTATTTTAAATTTTAAATATGTCTATCAACATGTGTATCGGTGTTTATAGGTGTATGCGCGTGTGTGTTGTTGGGTGGGGGATGAGGATGGGGAGGGGGAGGGCGGGGGCTATTCGCAGTGTAAGAAATGTGGGTTATAAGCGCAGTTTTCCCAGGTAGTCTCAAAAAATAAATGGCATATTTGCTAGCTTGTGGCTACACCGCAAATTTCACATTTTTTGAGCAAACTGATAAGAAAAACTTCAAGTCAGTTTAAAAAAATAAATGTCATATTTGGAATAATTGGGCATGACTAATGTATCGAATTTTATACTTGGATAAATGTTCTTTCTGGAAGAGTAGATCGGTACGAATTATAAATAATTAGTTTCAAGACACCATTACACTTGGTAGATACATAACGTAAACGATACATTATTGAATCGCTTTGACGGTGTGTTTCGCTTATATATATATAGAATGCCTAACAACAAAAAAAGTACTATGTTTTTTATACCGACGCATTTATTATTCTTTTATTATTATTATTATTATTATTATTATTATTATTATTATTATTATCGTACTTGCGTTGTGACAGAAAGACATAATTACAGACCAAAAATACAACATTTTAGAAGCTAACAAACGAAATATCGCAACGCAAAATAAATATAAATATTTTCGCGTTTAAATTGTTGTCTTTACGTGGTTTAATTCTCATTTATTTTTTGACGCTGCTTCGTTCCTTCGTCTGTTTTCGCACTGAATCTGTCGCCTTTTTGTTATGTCTTTCACGACGACTTCACTAAAATGACAAAAAATGACATCCACCATACATTTGCCTCAGATACTCCTGCGGAACTTATATGTTAATGTGTTTGTACTTTTAGCCGTTATAATAATTTACCACAGCCACAGAAAGTTTCTAAAACAAGTCTGTAAGTTATAAATGTTTATCTCACTTATTTTAAGAGCTTTTAGTTCAATGGCCTTTGGTTTATCTCTTCTCTTCTGCTCTTGGCGAATGAAATGATAATGTTTACTAGCCCGATCGCATACATAGTTTTTGATAATGTTTATTAATGGAGGTGTATTTATGTGAGGCATATGTGTTCAACACATTCAAAAAACACTCAGTTGTACCGAGTGAAATTAGTCCTTATTATTTCCGTCGAATGTAAAGTTACAAAGTGGATACAAACATTGCCATTATAAAAATAGCCTTTGACCACAAGTGTATGTGAGTTATAATATACATTTAGTTAAATTAAATCTCATAAGTTACGCTTGGACACCAACATTGGGTTCGTTCAGGGTTCTCCCATCGACGTTGGTTGCCAATGGCCACCGATGGTAACATTTGGTACCAACGAGTCCACCGGTACTACCTCAGGTGTAGAGTCGCGGGAAGATTGGTTACCAACGTTCTACCTATCGGCAAACGACGGTGACCGATGGTAGCCGATGGAAATATAACCGTGGAACCCAAATTGTGACTGACTTTTGAGGTACTCACCAGATTGTAGTACCCGACACACCCTCTTGATTGTAGTACCCGACACACCCTCTTGATTGTAGTACCCGACACACCCTCTTGATTGTAGTACCCGACACACCCTCTTGTTGAGAGGCATAAATCCTCCAAGTTTAATTAAAATCGCACTACATTTCAACTCTACGGAGCTGACAGGGTCTCGTCTACATGACAGATGGACGGGCATACGGAATGGGGATGGCTTTAGCTCTAGCAATTTTTGGGCGGGATATACAGATGATAAATTTTCCGACTGTATACTTATGTGAATGACCAACTTTTGTTTCTTGGTCCACCTTCTCTCCCATCCTTACCTGTAGGGGCTGGCGTGGCCCAATGGATTTCAGGGTGTACTTGAAACTTGAGGACCCGGGTTCAAGCCTCTCTGGCGTCACTAGGTGTTTTCTTGGCTAAGACGCCTTCCCTTAGCCTCATCCGGCTGGTCTAACTGTTTATTGAACATACTGCTGTGTCAGTTGTGATTGTGTTTTATAATGAAACAGACTCACCATAGTACCCCATGGTACTCTAAACAAGTAACTATGCTAATAATAGGCTACTGGCCACCGTATACTTGCAGACGATGAACTGAAGAATTTCTTTCTACATCGTCCCTTTTTTCAGTAAAAGTCGAACATTGTCACAAGTTTGTAATGAGTTATTAACACTCGTGAGCTAGTCTTGAACCGAATGCTTGTCCAACATATTGCATATGGTGATTTTATACGATCATTAAGTATCATTATATTTGCAAAACACGTTGCCGTACACGACAGACGACAGATCTTAGAGGCAGACGACAGTCATACAGATTTTCAGTAGAGCTCACTAATAGCGTCATCTGAATAGTAGGCCAATGTTCCTTTTCTGTCATACATGTTTGAAATTATATTTTAGGTATTATAATTTATCAAGATGAGTCCAACCAATAATAAATACATCCTTTCAAGTTTGATTTGTTTTCCTAATCTATATTCATACAAAAAGGTTATTCTAGAACAAATATGCATGTTAGTAACTGACATACATCATGTCTTCTTTATATTGTCCCTATTTATGTGTCGACGTGCCGTAAAACAACATTCATTCATTCATTTATATTGTCCCAAAGGAGCTCGTGCACTTTCAATGCCATTTGATACGTAGGTCCAGAGGGATATACTGTATATACGTAATGGAACATTATGCAGAACTAAATGTCAAACTACTTGAAAAGCTGTCCACAGAGACATTGTGATGTTGTACGGTAGTAAATGTTCAGTCACTTACAAGACGGCTGACGTCATAAACGTTTCCCCGAGGTAGGTGCTGAACTTTATCATGCATTGTATGTTTATTGAATAAATATTTTCCTATCCCTATCAGCCAAGCCCCGATTAAGTTTGCTCTGTCTGCGGCGATAAATATATACGTTCTGTATTGCGGTTTAAAGAAATAAAGTTGATACAAACGTGTCACGTTGGCGTGACTTTGAAATTGAGTCGAGGACATTTTACAAAATCGAACCTCTGTCAGATACATGCTACTCTGTTTTACCGGTGAATAAGGGAATTCGAAGCTGCTCTTTCCGATAGTCAAAACCAGTTTTCCTAGGACGTGTCTATAAATACCTAAAAAACAGCTCCATGAATGATCAACTGGATGGTTCAGTCGCATACTCAATTCAAAACATGAATGGTTCAGTCACTGCCGTTTTATGTACGGTTTAGTCCAAATATTTTTTACAGATTCTGTACGGTTAAGTCACAATTCGTTTAAAGACTAATGTCCGAAGCCCAGGTAAGCTTATGCGATGACGTGTTGTCTGCCGTCCGTCCGCTCGTCCGTTCGTCGTTCTTTTTTTTGTTCTTGTGGGCGCTGTTTTCTTCATTATAATACATGATAAAGTTCAGCACCTACCTTGGGTAAACGTTATCGTCCGCCATCTTCGAAGTGACTGAACATTTCCTACCGTACAGCTTACATCACAGTGAACACATGTTGGGATATACCTGAACTGATCGCGTGGAGACACAACTGTTCCGATTATGATTACACATTAAAGACATATGTCGTCTAATTGATTAGTCTGGCATACAAATATTTATGTCATTAGCTTATCTTGAACTACTACTAGCGACCTAATAATGAACTTGAGCACATACAACAACTAACAATACGAAAAATGATATAATTAAACATCACCATACCACATGTTAATGTTCGCAGTAATGTTTACCTTACCAGAAGTAGTGGCACGCATTGAATCTTACCATATACGAAGTAATACCTTATAAGAAGTAGTGCCACACAGTAAGTCAATCTTACCATATACGAGGTAATCCCTTACCAGAAGTATTGCCACTCAGTAAGTCAATCTTACCATATACGAAGTAATACCTTATAAGAAGTAGTGCCACTCAGTAAGTCAATCTTACCATATACGAAGTAATACCTTATAAGAAGTAGTGCACCCGGTAAGTCAATCTTACCATATACGAAGAAATACCTTATAAGAAGTAGTGCACCCAGTAAATCAATCTTACCATATACGAATTAATACCTTATAAGAAGTATGGCACTCAGTAAGTCAATCTTACCATATGCGAAGTAATACCTTATAAGAAGTAGGGCACCCAGTAAGTCAAACTGACCATATACGAAGTAATACCTTATAAGAAGTAGTGCCACTCAGTAAGTCAATCTTACCATATACGAAGTAATACCTTATAAGAAGTAGTGCCACTCAGTAAGTCAATCTTACCATATACGAAGTAATACCTTATATGAAGTAGTGCCACTCAGTAAGTCAATTATATGAAGTAATACCTTATAAGAAATAGTGCCACTCATTAAGTCAATCTTACCATATACGAAGTAATACCTGATTAGAGAAGTAGTGGCACTCAGTAAATCATCCTTTCCATATACGAAGTAATACCTTATAAGAAGTAGTGCCACTCAGTAAGTCAATCTTACCATAAACGAAGTAATACCTGATTAGAGAAGTAGTGGCACTCAGTAAATCATCCTTTCCATATACGAAGTAATACCTTATAAGAAGTAGTGCCACTCAGTAAGTCAATCTTACCATATACGAAGTAATACCTTATAAGATGTAGTGCACCCAGTAAGTCAATCTTATCATATACGAAGTAATACCTTATAAGAAGTAGTGCCGCTCAGTAAGTCAATCTTACCATATGCGAAGTAATACCTTATAAGAAGTAGTGTCACTCAGTAAGTCAATCTTACCATATGCGAAGTAATACCTTATAAGAAGTATTGCCACTCAGTAAGTCAATCTTACCATATGCGAAGTAATACGTTATAAGAAGTAGTGCCATTCAGTAAGTCAAACTTACCATATACGAAATAATACCTTATAAGAAGTATTGCCACTCAGTAAGTCAATCTTACCATATACGAAGTAATACCTTATAAGAAGTAGTGCACCCGGTAAGTCAATCTTACCATATACGAAGAAATACCTTATAAGAAGTAGTGCACCCAGTAAATCAATCTTACCATATACGAATTAATACCTTATAAGAAGTATGGCACTCAGTAAGTCAATCTTACCATATGCGAAGTAATACCTTATAAGAAGTAGGGCACCCAGTAAGTCAAACTGACCATATACGAAGTAATACCTTATAAGAAGTAGTGCCACTCAGTAAGTCAATCTTACCATACACGAAGTAATACCTTATAAGAAGTAGTGCCACTCAGTAAGTCAATCTTACCATATACGAAGTAATACCTTATAAGAAGTAGTGCCACTAAGTAAGTCAATCTTACCATATACGAAGTAATACCGTATAAGAAATAGTGCCACTCATTAAGTCAATCTTACCATATACGAAGTAATACCTGATTAGAGAAGTAGTGGCACTCAGTAAATCATCCTTTCCATATACGAAGTAATACCTTATAAGATGTAGTGCCACTCAGTAAGTCAATCTTACCATATACGAAGTAATACCTGATTAGAGAAGTAGTGGCACTCAGTAAATCATCCTTTCCATATACGAAGTAATACCTTATAAGAAGTAGAGCCACTCAGTAAGTCAATCTTACCATATACGAAGTAATACCTTATAAGAAATAGTGCACCCAGTAAGTCAATCTTACCATATACGAAGTAATACCTTATAAGAAGTAGTGGCACTCAGTAAGTCGACCTTACCATATACGAAGTTATACCTTATATGAAGTAGTGCCACTCAGTAAGTCAGTCTTACCACAAACGAAGTAATACCTTATAAGAAGTAGTGCCACTCAGTAAGTCAATCTTACCATATACAAAGTAATACCTTATAAGAAGTATTGCTACTCAGTCAGTCAATCTTACCATATAAGAAGTAATACCTTATAAGAAGTATTGCTACTCAGTAAGTTAATCTTACCATATACGAAGTAAAACCTTATAAGAAGTAGTGTCACTCAGTAAGGCAATCTTACCATATGCGAAGTAATACCTTATAAGAAGTATTGCCATTCAGTAAGTCAATCTTACCATATGCGAAGTAATACCTTATAAGAAGTATTGACACTCAGTAAGTCAATCTTACCATATACGAAGTAAAACCTTATAAGAAGTAGTGCCGCTCAGTAAGTCAATCTTACCATATGCGAAGTAATACCTTATAAGAAGTAGTGTTACTCAGTAAGTCAATCTTACCATATGCGAAGTAATACCTTATAAGAATATTGCCACTCAGTAAGTCAATCTTACCATATGCGAAGTAATACCTTATAAGAAGTAGTGCCATTCAGTAAGTCAAACTTACCATATACGAAATAATACCTTATAAGAAGTATTGCCACTCAGTAAGTCAATCTTACCATATACGAAGTAATACCTTATAAGAAATCGTGGCACTCAGTAAGTCAATCTTATCATATACGAAGTAATACTTTATAAGAAGTAGTACCACTCAGTAAGTCAACCTTTCCATATACGAAGTCATACCTTATAAGAAGTAATGCCATTCAGTAAGTCAGTCTTATCATTTACAAAGTAATACCTTATAAAATGTAGTGGCACTCAGTAAGTCAATCTTATCATATACTAAGTAATACCTTATAAGAAGTAGTGCCACTCAGTAAGTCAATCTTACCATATACAAAGTAATACCTTATAAGAAGTAGTGCCACTCAGTAAGTCAATCTTACCATATACGAAGTAATACCTTATAAGAAGTAGTGCAACTCAGTAAGTCAGTCTTACCATATACGAAGTAATACCTCCTAAGAAGTAGTGCCACTCAGTAAGTCAACCTTACCATATACGAAGAAATACTTTTTAAGAAGTAGGGCACACAATAAGTCAATCTTACCATATACTATGGAACGCCATGACTGTCTTATGATGTTGCTGATTAATATATGCAGTGCATTTCCCTTTATATGTGGTAGATCTTTCATGATATGCAGTGCATTTTTAATTATATGTGGTAAATAAATATTTATATGTGGTAGAAAAGTATTTATATGCAGTAGATTAATCATTATATGCGATAGATAAGTCATTATATGCAGTAAATAAACCATTATATGCGGTCCAGTTATCGTTATATGGGGTGCATTTATTACTATATGCAGTAGTTTATCTAATATATGAGGTCCTTTGAACATTATATGAAGTACGTTTGTATTTATATGCAGTGATTCTGTTGACTTTATATGTGGTACATATTCTAATATACGTGGTGGCTACGTCTTTATATTCGGTGGTTTCAATTGCATTATATTCGGTACAAACGGCTTTATACGTGGTGCATTTCTTATGATATGCAATGCATTTTCTATTATATGCGGTGGTATTTTCAGTATGATGATGAGATCAATCGGAACACTCGTTTTTAAAGATGTTACGATTTAGACTGCTACACAGCGTTTAAAATACACGACTGCACTGCACATAGAACACTGTCATTATCGATTATTTAGACCCACATCGATTGGCCAGTGTATACACACGCTTTACGTAATTAGAGGATTTCCAGTTTTATAAATAGAACAAAAACTGTCTTACTTTTTTCAGTCCAAACCAAGACTGGATTCATTTTAATAATATAAAAAAATACGAACTGTTGAATACAATTAGGTCAAACAAAGACAAGTTGACTAGATCGGCGTTAGAAAATGGCATATGTTTTGATAACAGACCAGTCCCTTGGAAAATGTCGAAAAATACTCCAACCCATCCTGGAAAAAAATCTCGGAAACACCCCATGACCCCGCTTCCCAACCACCATCCCCTTCAACATATTTTCCTTCCACAAATATTGCGTTGAAAAGTTGAATTAGACCAACAACGTTGACACCGGGGTAGGGACTTCAGACAGAACTGATATAATATCAACACTGGGGATTACTCTGAAAATGATCTCCTAGGGAGGGGATAAAACAATAAATCGATTTTCTTTGAGTGAGCCTGTTGCTACCCTACCCCGGCGGGGGAAATAATTGATAGGTGCATAATTGTTTTGCGTGTATTCCTTCATTAATTACTGATATCCTACTACTTTTTCCTTGAAATGACAATTGTAAAAGTGCATTAAAATCATTTGTAAAAGTGCATTAAAATCGAAGGGGGCGAGGGAAGTGGGTGTAAGGGGGATGGGGGTGTGGGGGGTGGGGATGTAAGGTTTTATTGTAAAATATTCCGAAAGTGGACTGTTTGTAATAATGTTCAGAATAATGTTGGGAGGGTGCGGTGGGGCATAACCCGGGAATTAGACAGAAACGAATTTCTGTTAGGCGGAAATGGGCTATTCCAGATAATCTCCGTACTCACCATCTATGCCCCCGCTTTAAGAAATGTATTTTTAAGCCCAGAAAGCACCCCTAGTTTAAAACAACAACAGCAAAGTGATATATATATACACTAGAAAAGTAAAGCGTTTAAAACCTTCAGACCCTGCCACGAAACCACCTGGAAATATGTCCAAAATACCACTCTAGATCCCCGGAAATCCATTTCCTACCTCCTCCCCTTAAAGCAGTCTAAAAATGTACAGACTAGCCTCTAGATTTAAAAAAAATACATCACCTTAAAATACCTGGCTTAGCACCTCCTAATAAAACAATGTATGGGGAAAAAAAGGAAAAATATCCAGCCACCAAACCCCGTTCGTTTTTATTCGTTAACCCCTCATTCCCTCATGGAATTTGTGTAGCCCCCCCACCACCCGCACCCCACACCCCAAACACACACCACCATCACATCCTCACCGCTGCCCTCGCAAGAAAAACAACACCCCCCTTACCACATTCTCACAAAACCAGGAAAATACCAATCCCTTTGTGGGGCGGGGTGTGTGGATGTATTTTGTTCACAACCCTACCCCCGGAAGCCACCACCCCATTCTTTCCTTATAAGGACACCGGGTACAGAACGTGGTATGGTACGTACCAACATGGGGGACTATCCTTATTGTGTATTTAGCGCGTATACTTCCTCAGTAATTGTAATGTATGCATTTATTATATACTTTCCAGCGAAATAGTGGATTAAATCCTATATTCGCTCCAAAGAAACAAATATTCTCTATTTATTCACTTCAAATTAACAAATATCCTCTATTTATGTATGTCACGCGCGTGCATTGTGTAATCAATATTGAGAAAAAGCCCAACTTGCCATATCTTTTTATAGAACATAGATCAGACGAGATGCTTGACCATGATCACAGTTGGAATGCACTTTACGTGAGCGATTTTTTCGGCCGATGAAATCGGTTTTTGACTTGTCGCTTGTTTGCTCCTTCTTGTTTGAGTGAAACGGCACATACGCAGTGAATCAGTCTAGTTAGTTTCCGATAAAATCGTAACATCTTAAACAAATGAGTGTTCCGATTGATCTCATCATCATAATGAAAAAACCACCGCATATAATAGAAAAAGCACTGCATATCATAAGAAATGCACCACGTATAAAGCCGTTTGTACCGAATATAAAGTAATTGAAACCACCGAATATAAAGACGTATCCACCACGTATATTAGAATATGTACCACATATAAAGTCAACAGAATCACTGCATATAAATACAAACGTACTTCATATAATGTTCAAAGGACCTCATATATTAGATAAACTACTGCATATAGTAATAAATGCACCACATATAACGATAACTGGACCGCATATAATTGTTTATCTACTGCATACAATGACTTATCTATCGCATATAATGATTAATCTACTGCATATAAATACTTTTCTACCACATATAAAGATTTATTTACCACATATAATTAAAAATGCACTGCATATCATGAAAGATCTACCACATATAAAGGGAAATGCACTACATATATTAATCGGCAACATCATAAGACAGTCATGGCGTTCCATAGAATATAATGCAACTGAAACCACCGCATATAAAGACGTATCCACTACATATATTAAAATATGTACCATATATAAAGTCAACAGAAGCACTGCATATAAATACAAACCTACTTCATATAATGTTCAAAGGACCTCATATATTAGATAAACTACCGCATATAGTAATAAATGCACTACATATAATGATAACTGGACCGCATATAATGGTATATCTACTACATACAATGATTAATCTACTGCATATAAATACTTTTCTACCACATATAAATAGTTATGTACCACATATAAAGGGAAATGCACTGCATATGATGAAATATCTACCACATATAAAGGGAAATGCACTGCATATGATGAAATATCGACCACATATAAAGGAAAATGCACTGCATATATTAATCGGCAACATCATAAGACAGTCATGGCGTTCCATACATGACTGTCTTATCTTTTATGATATGCAGTGCATTTTTAATTATATGTGGTAAATAAATCTTTATATGTTGTAGAAAAGTATTTATATGCAGTAGATCAATCATTATATGCGATAGATAAGTCATTGTATGCAGTAGATAAACCATTATATGCGGTCCAGTTATCGTTATATGTGGTGCATTTATTACTATATGCAGTAGTTTATCTAATATATGAGGTCCTTTGAACATTATATGAAGTACGTTTGTATTTATATGCAGTGCTTCTGTTGACTTTATATATGGTACATATTCTAATATACGTGGTGAATACGTCTTTATATTCGGTGGTTTCAATTGCATTATATTCGGTACAAACGGCTTTATACGTGGTGCATTTCTTATGATATGCAGTGCTTTTTCTATTATATGCGGTGGTTTTGTCATTATGATGATGAGATCAATCGGAACACTCGTTTTTTAAAGATGTTACGATCTAACTAGACTGCTTCACTGCGTATGTCCCGTTTCACTCAAAACAAGGTGGAGCAAACAAGCGACAGTCAAACGCATATTTCATCGGCCGAAAAAAATCGCTCACGTAAAGTGCATTCCAACTGCGATCATGGTCAAGCATCTCGTCTGATCTATGTTCTATAAAAAGTTATGGCAATTACTGAGGAAGTGTACGCGCTAAATACACAATCACTCTTATTCCCAAGGATAGTCCCCCAACTTGGTACGTACCATACCAAGTTCTGTACCCGGTGTCCTTATAAGGAAAGAATGGGCTGGTGGCTTCCGGGAGTGTGGTTGTGAACAAAATACATCCACACACCCCGCCCCCCAAAGGGATGGTATTTTC
>JAWPHD010021306.1:0-28669 GCA_037043455.1 Cyrtodaria siliqua | reverse complement strand
TTACTAATAAAAATATAATTTTGAACATTCGACTGGCTGATCGAGACACTTTAGCTATATGTGTATTACCACGCATTAAAGCAATCATTTATATGCCGAAATATAAAGGCATCATTTTAAACTTCACATATTAATATGAGAGAACATTAACCGTTTCGGGCTGGTGACTGTTTCTGTGCACTTCAAAGTGACGTGCGACAGTAAAATACTGTCTCCAGTTAGTACTAAAGAGAAAACGATTGCGATTATGACTTATTTAAAAAAATATTTTAAACTTCCAGAAACTTTTAAATAATTATTTGCATATCACCTTTTAAACGTTAAAATACGAAAGGTAATAAAAGGAAGAGACCACATTTATGTTCTGTGTTTGGTTTTAGATATAAAATTACAACTAAATGCATCAGTGCTAATCTCGGTTTTCCTTATCTAGCTTGCGTTCTCCCATAGATGCAATACAATACAGGTACAACAATCGACGGAGAAGTATAAAATCGGGCCGCCTAACAAACTCGCATTATTGGTGATCAAATAATGACTTGGCCTGCACATAACATGTATAAAGGGAAACACAACAATTTTGAGTTTTTATCAAGCTGTGAAGTTAGCTTCTCGATTGATTTAGTATTCAGTATCCGCTTGACTTTATGTCTGCTTGCATTCAGGTAAATACAGTTTGTATGTTTCCCTTTTTCTTATTATTCTACAATTGGTTCAAACATATTATCATGATTATTGGTGCAAAATAAACATATCATTATTATTAGTGCAATATAAACATATTATCACGATTATTGGTGCAATATAAACATATTATCCCGATTATTGGTGCAATATAATCATATTATCACGATTATTGGTGCAATATAAACATATTATCATGATTATTGGTGCAATATAAACATATTATCAAGATTATTGGTGCAATATAAACATAATATGACGATTACTTGTGTAATATAAACATATTATCAAGATTATTGGTGCAATATAATCCGAAGTTAATAATATGCACATTTTATATTAAATAGTAGTATTGGATTAGGTGAACTGAGACGCTCTGTTCATTCATTATAATAAAAACATAAAGATACGGCAGTAGTGTATAAACTGTACATCATCGAATATATACTCTGTGTAATGCACTTGAACTACCATATACTCTTTAATATACTCTTTACATGGTGAGCAAATTAAAACAGATCGGTTCTACAAATGTTTAATAGATTCTATAATTATCTAACCATATACTTATTATGCTTGTCATTTGAAATGCGTAGCGAAAATATCCTTGAACGTGTATTTGGGTATCCGGTCAAATTGTACTTAAGTCAACTCGTACTTAAGTCAAATCACTCTCATTTTGGTCAAATCGTACTCATTGACATTTTGAAATAAGTCAAATCGTACTCATTGATTTATTTCATTAGAGATAATCTAATTTCAGTTGATTATTGATTATTTATTATCTATTATTATAATAAAAGGAGTTTCAAGTATATGTAATATATTTTAAATAATAAAAAGACATTAAAATATGGTCCAATTTTTTTTAAAAAAAATGAGTACGATTTGACCTGAGCATGATTTGACTTAATTGTAAGTATGATTTGACCAGGAAGATTTCACCACAAATACAACCTTAGATTGTTTTGACAGTTATTTGATTTTAAATATTGTATGAATTTATACATAAATTGCTGATCATAGCTTTCACTTAATATGAATTCCATTATAGCCATAGGGATACAAATAAATGGCTGACATTCAATATTACAAAAAGACACTATTACAAACAACTGTTTAATATAACAATACACAATAAAATATACCAGACATTTGGCATTAAACTTTGACTAATTAATCAACAATGGAGTATTTTTTAAATATAATTTGTTTATATGTTCAGTATCATATATCTAAACTAGTGCGTTTTCGATAAAAGTCAAATCGTACTCATTGTTTTGGTCAAATCGTACTCATAAATAGCATGAGAGTGATTTGACCTGCCATGAGTACGGTTTGACCGAAAAGTGAGAGTGAATTGACCAAAACAGTACTATTTGACCTGAGTACGATTTGACTTAAGTACGATTTGACCAGGAAGCGTGTATTTGTGTGTGTGTGTGCGCGCGTGTGTGCGTGAGTTCGTTCGTTTGCGCGTGCGTGTCTGCATATCAAATCCTAAACATTTAAATACTCATGATCACATCTCTGCATGAATCTATTGTTATTACAGCCTTGTATAAATGATCACTCTTCTTTCTCCATATCGCACCTGCTGTCATCCCGAGAATCAATATCATATATTATATATATATATATATATATATAAGGGAAAATCATACTGTTGGGCGACTTTGCAATAAAATACTACCATTGGGCGACATGTGCATATTAACCAATCTAAACGCATTTTAAAGCATTTTTTCGACTTGTATAACTTAAAATCGATTGATAAGCATCAAAAAAGCATCCACGCGCATTAATTGTCAATAACGACAAATATACATATGTGTGATGTCTCCCAAAGGTCAACGCAGTACGATCATGAAAAATACTAACAGTAGGGCGACAAAACGTATATGTCGCCTAATGGTTCAAAATATGTTTAAAATATTCCAGAGTTTCCCCTCTAAGTATTTTCGGCAGGGTGATTTGCTAATAATGTCTGGCAATCACATGTCCATGTATATTCCATTTATATTCTTTATCCCACATACGTTTTTTGTTTAGATTTGTAACATTTCGGACGAGAATTGTATGTTTTTTCATTAATGATAAGTAATGCGCTTGAACTATCAGAGAGGGATCTCTGATGGTGCTTACAAATCGAGTTTAAGTGATAAACGCCAAAATAATGGCTTCAAATGTAGATAAATGTTCTAATATGCACATGTCGCCCAAAGGTAGCATATTTTAGCAAAGTTACCGAACAGTAGTTTTTGTTCATATGTATTTATATATGCGTATGTGGCAATGATTCTATCACTGCTTGAACTATTTCAACAACTGAGGGGCGATGGATAACATAAACAGCATATGTGTCATCCTAAAGTACGTGCTTTCCGGCACGAAGCTCTTGTCGTTGCGAAAGTCCAGATTGAACCTGAAAAAACGTCAGTGGGTCCCCTCGGCAACCAATATGTGTGCGATTATGCTCAAGATGTGACATGCGATCATCTCCATCCTATAACTGTATCAAGATGTGTTGCCTTCGATGGGGTGGTCCCAAACAAGTATTTTAGGAGAAGGTATTTCTAGCGGATGTAGGACGTACAGTAGCACTGTAGCCGAAAACATGCAGTCACTTCTCTGCATCATCGACTTAAATAAAAACATTGTCTAGACTCCTAAAGGGCGTATACACATATTTATTATTATTGTTTAATAACCTTACGTTATGCATTGGCATATTACTTTCTGCATTTATTGTACAATTACGGTAAATATCAGTAAATGCATACATGTTTCACTAATATTATTATACAATAGACCCAACATAATATGCAGTTGTGTTTTTTTCAATGAGTAATATTTGTTAACTACAATGTTCTTTGTTAATCGTATATAGACCCCCCCCCCTCACACACACACACACACACGCACACACACCCCACCCCCAAGAGCGTAACTGCATATACGCATGTATTCTTTATTCGACCGTCAAAAAAAATAATATAAAAAATTACGGATAAAAGACGGAAAAGATTGCCCTAGAATGCCCCCCCCCCCCCCCCCCCCCCCCCGCCCACACCCAAGAGCGTAACTGCATATACGCATGTATTCTTTATTCGACCGTCAAAAAAAATAACATAAAAAATTACGGATAAAAGACGGAAAAGATTGCTCTAGAAAGTGCTAGAGTGCTCGATTTTAAAACGTTCTGTCAAAATTTTCTGACAGGGGAAGCCCTAATAATTTATAAAATCCATGCTGCGCCCTTGCCACCTACCATCGTAACTTCGTATAGTGAGTAAGCACGACGCTTTATTTTTCTAGCTTTTTGTCCGCATTTCGAACCTTGCCCTCGCCCCTCCCCCTGTGACGTTGATAGGAGCCATGACGTCAATAAAATCAATAAAGTGTTACTGACGTCTTCCAATGATAACGTCACAGAAGCGAAACATTTCAGTTTAAAGTCATTCTCAAACATACTTAAAATGTAATAAGTCGATTATTTAATTGCTTGGTTCAATTATATATCAATCATTCACTCGATGGTAGGCGTGTTTTTTTTTTCACTCATTCTCTCGTTCATAAAAAGAATCACACGCGTTCCATCTCGTGAAGGATCGATCCACACAGTTAAAAATAACCTCCCTTTTTTTCAAACTGTCTTGCCTCAAGTGCCATTGTGTCGATTCTTACGGATGACGGGAGTTATACAGTACCGGTTCTTACGGATGACGGGAGTTATACAGTACCGGTTCTTACGGATGACGGGAGTTATACAGTACCGGTTCTTACGGATGACGGGAGTTATACAGTACCGGTTCTTCCCAGGGAAAATGGGATCGACTGCCTCTACCACAAAAAGTTCAAAGTCATATATGACCGGACTAACATGTGTTATATATGACCGGACTAACGTGTGTTATATATGACCGGACTAACATGTGTTATATATGACCGGACTAACATGTGTTATATATGACCGGACTAACGTGTGTTATATATGACCGGACTAACATGTGTTATATATGACCGGACTAACATGTGTTATATATGACCGGACTAACATGTGTTATATATGACCGGACTAACATGTGTTATATATGACCGGACTAACGTGTGTTATATATGACCGGACTAACATGTGTTATATATGACCGGACTAACATGTGTTATATATGACCGGACTAACATGTAATATATATGACCGGACTAACATGTGTTATATATGACCGGACTAACATGTGTTATATATGACCGGACTAACATGTGTTATATATGACCGGACTAACATGTGTTATATATGACCGGACTAACATGTGTTATATATGACCGGACTAACATGTGTTATATATGACCGTATGACAGGACTAACATGTGTTATATATGACCGGACTAACATGTGTTATATATGACCGGACTAACATGTGTTATATATGACCGGACTAACATGTGTTATATATGACCGGACTAACATGTGTTATATATGACCGGACTAACATGTGTTATATATGACCGGACTAACGTGTGTTATATATGACCGGACTAACATGTGTTAAAATGACGTGAAAAAACATTCCAACAAAGTACAACTATCTTGTGACAGCTTATAAAAATAATGCACGTTAGAGATTTGAAACTTCACACGTGCTAGCATCTACATGACTACAAAAGTAGGTCAATATGAACGATATTGACCTGTTTTTGCACCTGTTAATTTACATTAAAGTTTTACTTTCATGTTTTAATTAGTATACGTCCTTTACTCAGATAACCAGTCATAAAGCGTTCAACTTCATACTTCCTTACAACTACATGACCGATGTATGTACTTCCTTTACCAAACGACGGTCAATTAAATGACTTGACCTACTATTTGCAATTCCTTAATTTGCATTTATGTTTTTCGTTCAAGTTTTTTTAATAATAATAGTAATAAATAGAGTGTATCTAGACTACTGGCTTTTTTATTTATTCGATATAGTACACCATAACCAATGTCTCAAATTGATTTTTTGAAACTCGGTGGCGCCGTTAAAGCTTGAACCCGGATTTCAAATCCACCGTGTTATCTACTGCATGATCTTTTCCATTCCCTACAAGAAAATAAAAAATATATGGACAGGATAAGAAAGGATAGACGGTACCTGGGCGTAGATGAGCGTAATATAATAACTTGGTAAAGATGTAAGATTGAGCTGCACTCACAACCAAGAAAGTAATTTTTTTATCACGCTCATTTTTACATCGGACTGTGTTTTTAGCATGGTGAACTTGTTCACCAAGCTTTAGTAACCATGTTTTTTCACGAATCCTAACTACAGCCTCACTGATGAATCGACGCATTGCCTGAAAAGAAGGCCCATATTTTAACAGGTGTTTCTTCTTTTCAAGTGCGGATACAAATAAGGTAATGTCATTTAGACATGTTAGAAATGTCAAATAATGTCTTCGATACATTGTTATATATTGTTTATGTAGCTATTTCATCTACTGTGCCATCGTTTAGCTGTGCGGCCTACAAATAGATCAATCATCATCATGACGTGATCATCACGTGATCTTGTATAAAATGTCCAACAATCTATTCATACGCCGTATTGATCTCCTAGGGTAGTTTATTGAGATTGATAACCAGTTAATTTTATACTTTAATTATCTTGCAACACCATCAAACGCATATCATCCATCTTTCTTGGATTTATATATTTAAGAACTATTCATATATGTTGTGACATGGCCTTTATAGTCTTCATATAATATTTAATAGGTTTGGTCAGTATAAGCAACTATCCTTTGTAATTCCATCTCAAATTGCGCGCGAAATTTCATCTGGTTCCCTACTGGTACACATCGCCTGTCTATACCTCGATAACACGGACGGTAACCATTCCCGCGCAGGTCATTACATTCTGAACAATGTAATTGTGGTCTTTGATGTTTTATGAATACATGTGTGACAGAACAGAACGCGTGACTGTGCCTGACTGTACCGAAATTGAATCCCATTAGATGAAATTGCGTAGCTTTGACAGAATGGCGGGGAATTTTGTATCTGAGTTCGTCTCAAATAGCTGAGGTCTTCCTCCACCAATTAAACTGCCCGCCATACATAACCTAATTGATCTGTTTATAAATGGCGTAAAACACCATTCAAAAAAATAAATAAATAAAACCGAAACCGGTTTGATGAATCTGGTTTGGTAAATCCGTACGTTATAATCAAATGCTAAAACTGAAAATAGATTTTAGCAATATTGCAGTTCTGTATAGCATTGATGTATTTATCTTAAAAATGAATCTGAATGAATAAGAAACAATAAGTGATATATAAAAAAACATAAGATACACAATCTGTATAAGACCAAAAAAGAAATGTGTTTCCCCTAGCAGCTCTAAATAAAATAGAATAGGCGGGTAGGGATTTATTTTTTTTGCTTAAAAAAGTTCAGGGTCGGCCGAGGGGAAACACACCTATTGTTTTGGCCTTATCTCAATAATCTGAGGCCTAAAAAGGTTTGCTTCTACTTTTGTGACCCATAGGGATCTGTACAATAAACAGTACTATGTGTTTACTCAATTTATTAGCTTTCGGCCAAAGGCCTTCATCAGAATATACATTTACCACTAAACCACTACATTATTGCTCAATCCAATGTATTTAAGAAATTGAATCCAGAAGGGATTGTTAACTTTGCTCGCGACCTGATGCTATTCATAGTCCCATGAATGTTAAAAAAATAAATGTATTCCTTATATTATATTATTATTGTACTCAATCAATACCCTTATGTCCCGTTTCTCAGCCATTTTCTTCTCTAAACTGATAAAAATACAGAATAACACCTATATTTATCACGGCAAATGGGATAGCGTAAACGTTTAGCCTCGCCTTCCTGTATACTCACGTCACATGTCACTTGTTTTTTTCTTGAAACGTCATAGTTTTAACTGCGCGTGAAGCAATTAAAATGTGATTCATGGTCATATGGATGTTTCTAGATTTGTATGTGTTATACAAGTACTTATATTAGAAATGTAAATATAAATGAATGAAGTGATGTCAGCGTCATTATGAACAAAATAATAAATTGAGTAAACACACAGAACTATTTAATAGTCATCAATATTTTGTGAGTGTATTTTTAATGTGGTTTGTTGTTTAATCCTAGTTAACAAGTTAATATAAATTACTTGGTAAATAAAAATATATTGTGAATGCCTACTCTTTATGAATATTTTAACCCTTGGGTAAATGCCTTAATATGTCTTGAAATCATTCAATTTAAATCTGTTTTATCAAAGCCTGCAAATGACAAAATATTACAGCTTTTGATTAGTAATACAGGATTGTCAGGTTTATTAAGTTTATTTACTATTGAATGTGTTATTTACTTAATGAAATGACAGTTAATGCAAGGAACATTCAATACATACCTTGTTCCAAGGTCCATCCAAGGTTCTGTTTTAGCCATCCAAAGTTAGAGGCAAAAAAAAAATAATAAAAAAAAAATCCCTACCTAATTGTTTTGATGATGTTACCCGAAACAAACACTTTTTTTAGGCCTGATCTGTTGTCATTCGTAGCATGATTGGTCGAAGTGTTCCGAATGATCCGTCTTGGATCTGCACGAATCCATCCCGAGAGCAGGATTCGCGGTTTCTCAAATCTTGTTCAGGATTTATCAAAACTGTTGTAAACAAACAGTATGGATTTTGAATCCAGTTCCGGTTTCATTTTAATCAAACACGACCTTATTCTAAGACGCAATTTCATCATAGTTCACCATGCTCTCAGTACCTTCGGTACTTTGATTTTTGTTGTTGTTTGTGTCTTTAGGAGGGGTAAAGAAGTGATGTTCAGCTCATGTATTATGACGTTGTTTTTCTAATTTGTTAAACTATTACTAGTATACTATAGCAAAAATATGACCATTAAATGGTTGAAACGAAATCTGAAATGTACTCTCTTCAGAAGTTTATTTTTTTATCCAATCTGAATAAAACTTATAGATGAGATGCCAGTTGGTATTGAAATGGACCTGATGGGAGTATTCGTGATTGAGGTATGGCCCGTGAATTCGCACGTGGTTGATGATGAAAAAATAGACGTTTTGATCGCGTTATAAACAAATTTATTGTGCTTGTATATATAGATGAAATGTAGGTTGGTAACGCAAATGGGGTTGATCCAATTACTCATGACTAAGGTATGGAATTAGCGAAGTATGAATTTTTTGACAATGTACACCTTCTTGTTTTGATACTATCTAATTTTAATAAAACATACGGATGAATGAGATGTTAGGTGGTATCGGAAATGGTTATGATGCGATTATTCATGGATTAATAAGGGAATTCGTAATATTTGGTATTCTATACTGTGTTTTCAAATCCCGCTGGATATCAAACTGCGAGCTGGAAATGTCGAATTCCGAGTTGGGTTTGAATGTCGAACTCCGAGTTGATTTGTTATTGAGTTGTGTCTGTTTTTGAATTTAAGTTTATTTTCATACGAAGTGAATTGTGTGAGTACAATGTTGTGCAGCTAGCTCTTATAGTCTTTCCCAGTTGAAATCACTCTTGCTATACAAAAATGCTGAAAGTATCACAGCTTTGGAATGCCATGACGGTTTTATGATGAGCATTCATCTTTTTATTCGGTACATATGCCTTTTTAATGTGGTGAAAACATTATATACAGTTGTAACTTTTAACATAATTATGTTCAGTACATTTGCCATGATTATGTATGTGTTTCATTACATGCGATACATCTGATAGTATATATATAACAAGTCATTATATGCGGTGCCTTTTTATTATATTCAGTGCATTTTTCATTACATGCAGTTCATGTGTCTTTATCCCCGTGTGGTTGCCGGGTAGAATACAACCACTGCAAATTCCGCTAGAGGCAGAGGTGTAGGACCGCCCCCTCCCCACAACCCCTTCATGTTCATTTTATCATTTTTTTATCATGCTCATTTAAGGTCTTCATCATGACACCCCGTATGCAAACGTGGAAACGTGGCTCTATCGTAAATGGAGTGTTTTATTATAGCATTTGCAGCAACTCTGCAGTTCTGCAGATTAGACGGTTCTAGGTCCATTCTCCATATTTTATCTCGATGTAAAACCCAATTCAATTCAATTCATTTTATGTGTCTTTATATTTCGATGTGAGAATATTCAACTCTTATGGTATGTACCTAACACAGGTAGGGTACACACACCATATACATACTGTAAGAGCTATGATTCTCTATGGAACGCTATGGCTGCCTTAAGAACATTTAAGTTGGGTTTGAATGCTGATATCGTTATATGCGGTGGTTTTGTCATGATATGAGGTGCTGATATCATTATATGCGGTGGTTATAATGATCATATAATGATATCAGCACCTCATATCATGACAAACCACCGCATATAACGATATCAGCACCTCATATCATGACAAAACCACCGTATAACGATATCAGCACCTCATATCATGACAAAACCACCGCATATAACGATATCAGCACCTCATATCACGACAAAACCACCTCATATAACGAAATTTTGATCTTAACGCAGACACGGCGTTCCATAATTCTCGCAGAAACGTTTTTGCTGATGGTTGATCATTATATTCAGATCAATAAATTCGGTGGTTCTAAAGGCGATTAGGGTTTCAACAAATGAGTTGCCTCAGATTTTTAGGCGTAGGTTCCACCTGCACTTATTGCCATCATAGTCTTTTTCAAAATGGCAACACCCCATTATAGTTGAACCCCATCTAGCGACAAGTGTGAGTGTTCTTAAAGCTGTACAGTCCCTATTTTAACTGGTAATAACTCATGAATATGAATGAGTCACGTGTGAAGTAGTTTCAAATCTGCGAACACCCCGAAAGTCGGTATATAAGCGGTATATAAGCAGAAATCGATGCATAAAATTTCACATTTTTATTTAGCCTCCGTACAGGTAACGGATAAATATACGGCTCCAGAATATATGTGATAAAAAAGTGCTGCCCGGAACGGGATTTGAACCACAGCCTTGCACTTGTAAGTTTTGAAAGATGTACGCTGAATCACTAGACCACTGCTATTTATTGGTATGTTGTAGCATTTTTAACACTAAATAACAAGCGCGCGCACACAAACTCATCAAGCGCTAAATAACAAGTCGAGATATGGTTGTTTTGAGGCGAAGAATTAGTTTCATATTGATAGCATACAGTATTACACCAGGCAATGTTAATTTACACGTTCGACAATATGGACTACATCTTTAGTTGCGTTCAAATATGTTAAGTTATTTTGCCTCATAATAAATGGTAGTTAGTATACTATTTTCTGAAGTAGCGTTGTAGTTCAGTGGATAGAGCACCGGACTTGAAATCAGAAGGTCGTGTGTTCGAGTCCCGAGAGAGGCTAACGTCTTTTTTCTGTAAATGAGCACTGGTCGATGTATAAACAGTAAATGATTTCCTGTGCTATATTTGCTCGGTTAAATACCCGATTTCGACATGAGCTGGTGAACATGAAGTTACAAATAAAAACACGCCTACAAAGAAGAAATCGATTGATAAAGCGACTCCGTAGCTTTAAGTACAGGTTTCGATTATTTCTATGCTCAGGCTGGTTTCCCGCAGTACATTATCGGTATAAAGCAGAGCATGGTTTAAAATTGTTTTAAAATGACGTCTTGTACGCCACCCAATCAGTTGACAAACGCCACGCAGTTTTCGCGCATGAGTGCCTTGCTTATCCAGTATAAAATAAGAACATGATTATTTAAAGCGATATCTGTAATTTTAAAACTCTAGTTTTGATGTTGAAAATAAATACGATTAACTTATGGTCTTGCTCGATTCTAATACAATAACATACCGATACAACATTCCGCGGTGGCCGACAGGTTAGCATAGCTGCCATAAGTGCACGTTTTGATTTCAATGCTCAAGGGTTCGATTCCCGGTGCAAGGTGTATGTGTGGAGCTCACCATGTCGAACATTAATCTTGTATATGTTTCCACGTTTCTCACATTATTCAGATTTTATTTTCTCTTTCCGTGGGCTGGCTGGCTCAGTGAATAGCGCGTTTTAACTTGTACTTTAAGACATGTACGATAAGTGTAATTAAAAATATACTGTATAGCACATTGTCTTGGTTGTTTGTTAAGTGTTAAGCATAATCTCTCGATTTACTTTTCATTAATTTAATTGAATTGAATGTTAATAACTTCCTTAAATTAAGGGTCATAGTCCCTCCGCCAATTAAACCAATAGGATACCCTAATGGTATAGGAACAATACAGTCTGGACTTTCTATGACAGTAACAAGTGTATCATAATGACAAACGTGCACTACCATAATTATTTGCTGCATTCTTCTTTTTCTCTATATTGTTTTTTTTATGCAACATTTTCTGCGGCGACCTGATGCTGGGCATCAATTTCCCTTGTACTGAATTACTAAAGTAAAGCCGAGTAGCAAACAATTAAACATTGATTTTTAATGTATTCCCCATTTACGAATGAGGCAGATGAGCTAATATTAATGACGATCGCGGTTAGAAAACTTGCCTCGTCACATAAATGGCATAACTTTGTTTTAGTAAAAATATAACAAAACAAATGCAACACATTCTGCTTCTTTCACGCCCCCTCAACATGACAAAGAATCTAGACAGTAAATCCTCTCCAACCTACGTCGCTCAGTACTTTCATTACGATTTATTACTTGCACCAGTTATTCATAAATAGTTTACTACGAGCTGTCTTTATGATTAATGGCATGACATATTAGTGTTTATACTACTGTTTCAACCAATCATTTGTCTTAGATTTTCAAATACTTGCACCATTTATTCATGAAGATTTTACTACAAGCAATCTTTGCGTGAAGAGCGTGACATATATAGCGATGAAACCTGTGGTAAACACTAAGTCGGATAGTCTATGAATAGAAATCTTCACCATTAAGAAACCGCGGTCGGTTGCTAAGCTCCCTCCCTTTCGGTTTCTTAAGGATGACGATTTCTCTTCATAGCCTATGTCATACATAAACATTTAATAAACGCTCCATCTCTTTAGGTTTCTTAATGGTGAAGATTTCTCTGCATAGCTTCTATCATGTACTAAGATTTCTCTTCATACCCCCTAACCTGTACTTATGCATAGGATAGAGGCTATGCAGAGAAATCTTCACCATTAAGAAACCGAAAGGGAGGGAGCGTAGCGACAGATCGCCGTTTCTAAATGGTGAAGATTTCTCTTCATAGATTCTATCCGGCTTAGTCTTTACGCTAGATGTGTCGACAGTCTCTATATAGGTCATGTTCTAAACCATGATGAGCGATGGTAGTAAATTCTTCATGAATAACTGTAGCCAGTGTTTGAAATTCTGAGCCATCTGATTGGTTGAAAAAGCAGAGTAAACACTAAATGCGGTTGATGTTATAATCACCGTTATTTTTTAAAGTTTGGTCCTTTATTGTCATGTCCCATTTGTTTATGGTCCTTTAAACATGGCCCTTTCCAATGTGGCTCCGTGCTCTATTCCGTTTGACTGTACGCACTGCTATTCAAATGAACACTCCCGCGAGCGCAGTGTACCACTATGTTATGACGCATGCGGAATGCGCCTTGAACACCAAATATAAAACAAGTGATCGCACTTAATAAAATAGAGACATACTCCGAGTTTTAATGAAATAAGTGTCGAGCATAAATAGACTGTATTCAATACAGCGAGACGTATTCATGCATTCCTGTTCAGACCATTGGACCAGCAGGACATGTCGATCTATACAACTCACAGGCGATGATGATGCGTCCTGCGAGGGATCATCAAACAAATTGACTGTAAACACTCCGGACTAGCAGGACGTGCCCTGCGTTTTAATTGTAAATAATGGTTTAGTTTTAACTAACAAGGAACTAACAAGAGCTGCTTAAATCACTTACTGGAACGGATACAGATGTTGGATTGACACATGCGAAATCTACACGGGTCGTATACGATACCACGTAGGTTCTAATCTACTACCACTATTAACATACGAGATACGAGGGTGTAGACAGCGGAGGCGCCATTCCATCATAAGCCCGGGCAAGATATTGCTCATCACCATGGGTGCCAACGTTGTGACCTGTAGTTTATACAGACTGCGACGCTTCTTAGAACATACACTCGCCCCTTTTGTAAGTTTTTGTTTACCCTCGCCGTGTGGCACAAAGCATTTTGGCGAGCATTTCAAAACAATATTAGTCCGGTCCCTCGTCCAAAGAAGTTAGGCTGTAGATGATTATATTTTCGCAATCTCCACTTAGAGTTATCGTTCCTTATATTCACATATACAATGTAATGTAATGCCTCTGGGTAGAGTGATATTCTCGAAATTGTAGATTCTGGCCAATCAGATTGCCTGCAGAATTGTGACTAGGTCAATCCGATTGCTGGCTCGAAATCGTCTCAGCCAATCAGGAAACTGGGGCCCGTTTATGAAACATCTTACGATAATCAAATTAATATATGTATTGCTATTAGTTACGAGAAATAGATAAAACGATTTTCTGTAAACTGTCTAATACATATGTTATTTATGTAATATGTCCACCCTTCAAATACTTTTAAGGAAAATGGCTGAAGTTATTTTATTTTGACATACGATAAAAAGTATCGTATGTTGTTTCATAAAACAGGGCCCAGATGATTATAAGCGTCGAAGGTGTCCAAAGTAGGACAATGCGGCTGCACGTACTGCCCGTGTTGCTGTTAGTGATGGCTCCACCGTTATCCCCACCTTCCATTCCAGTTCACACCATCGATCAGGCAGGACGTCTTGCGGCCGCCTGGGACAAAGTGACCCCGCAAGGCGTGCGCTCTCTGGAATCGTTCGCACCATATTGGACAGTGATATCCAAAAAGCTGTGCAATATGGTTAGCACTTGAAGCTTTAGTTGGTTCATAATATGCTTTATCACATAACTTACGGTGTGGGAGTGGAATAACACCATTCTATATTTTTGATATACATGTACCACAAGTTATATAAATATGCAAATAAGCCTAGTATCTGAGTATGCGCTGTCAAAAGAAAATCGATAATGCCCACGGTTTATGTCGGTTTCGCGTGTTAAAGCGACAGGCAAAATACAATAAAAGTCGATATGACAGTTATGTGATAAATATAATCGAATATTCGTTCTCATTTATTATTGAATTTATTAGACTCGTTAGCAAAAATGATATAATGCTCGACAAGAGCCTCGTATTATATCATTTTGCCAACTCATTTAATAAATTCAATAATGAATGAGTACGCATGTAAGATACTCAAAGTACATATATTTGTATTATCCTGTTTTTACCGTGGCCCTGCTTAGACGACTACTGAAACTGCAACGTTGGACCAGCGAGATACCCCTTGCTACTGTAAGTCCCAGCAACTGACAAGAGGGAGACTACGATGGAACACAACAGCTCACCAAGGACCATTAACGTTGGATTAACCTTGCGAGATACATGTCCACGTGCAAAGCCACCAACACGGACTCCACGAGTGATGGGATTGACTTACTTGAGATGTGTTTGACCACCTGTACTTCGAGCCGGCAATCGGATTGGCCATAATCTTCAACAGCAAATTTAATCTTCGAGAAAACTTAATCATTTACAGTAAACATCGACGGATTTCTTCAGTCAGTTCTACTGCTGCTACATGTATCTACTGTAATCTACTTTGGACGAGGGATAACCAACCTTCCCTGGACTCATCTGCATTCCGTAACCTTCTATTGAAATGCTTGCTAAAATGCGTCATACAACAAAGCGAGGGTAAATAAAAACTCTTATTGATTGATCCACACCGTCGTGTCAATGGTAAGTTTAGAAGCCTCTGGTTGCTGTACATCATACGACAGGTGTACATCTCGCAGGGTTTATCCATCATTTGGTATCGGTTATCAGCGCAGCCTCGACAATCCAGCAGTTGTTGTATTAATCGGCTCTTGTTAGTTCCACGTTAAAACGTAAAACAATTATCCGGCAATATTTTGTGCATAAAACTATGTACATGTCCAGGTTAAAACGCCCATCTCCAGTATCAAGGGCAGTTGTTGATCCTCCCGCAGGACTTGTCGACATCGCCTGGTGAGCTTTAGATGCTGGTCCAATAGTCGGAACGGGCTCCAAAACAGGCCACTTAAACACAACTCCTGGGCATCATAATCAACAGGATTGACCGCATTCTACATCCATTCCAGTTCAGACCATCTCACAGGCAGGACGTCTTGCGGCCGTCAGGGACAAAGTGACCCCGCAAGGCGTGCCGCTGTCTGGAACGCATCATGCTGTGCAGTAAATAACCGAAAAGCTGTTCAGTATGGTAAGCCAGGTGGAGGTTATGCTGTACATATGTTTTTATCCTGTTTTACCGTTACCCTAAAGAGGAACGTGTAGACTTCTACTGTACTGCAATTTCGAAGTTGGACCAGCGAGATACCCCTTGTCATTGCGAATCCTTGCACATGACAAGAGGCAGACTACGATGAACAACGACTCACCACAACTCACCATGGATACCGACGTTGGAACAACCCTGCGGGATACCCACTGATCCTGTATTAGCATAACGGCTGCAGGACCAGTGTGTGTGCAACGGAGGAGCCATTACCAACAGAAACATGGGCAGCACGTGCAGCTGGATTGAACTTCATGGAACACCTTTGGCGCTTCTAATCTCCTGGATCCTGATTGGCTAAGACGAGTCGACAATCGGATTGACCTAGTCACAATTCTGCAGGCAATCCGATTGGCCAAAATCTTCAATTGCGATTTAACTTTAACTTTGGATTCTTCAACAGACTAACAACGATGGATTTCTACACCAACATACCATCTCAACTCTTCATCTGCGTCTTATAATCTCCAATGGACTGATTGATGAATCGACATTAGACATACAGCAGACTAAAACTTGTATTGAAACGCTCGCCAAAATGCCTAGTAGCCACATGGCGAGGATAAACAAACACTTTACTTACTGACTTCCTTCCAACAAATTGAAGCGCTCATTCCTGATTCGCTGAAACGTTTTTGAGTCGGCAATCGGATTGACCTACTTTACAATTCTGGGATGTCATCCGATTGGCCGAGATCATCAATCTTCTGTGGACACATCTAATCATCAACTACAAACGCTTGATTTCTTCTATCATTTGCTGCTGCATATTGTAATCACCATTGGACGGAAATTTATATGTCAAGTTCTACCGGATACTCTGCACCGTATCAAGTCTAAATTTCTTTTGAAAAGCTCGTCAAAAGGCCTTGTGCCATAGGACGACTTATCGTCGTCGTAGTGAGACGTATTGCTATGCTGATATGCAGAAGGAACCATTCAGATTTATTCCGTATTAGTTTCGTATAATATTTTTTGAAATATCTTAACATTGTGTGTTTTAAAGAAGTTTGCCTTATATAAGACTCGAACCCTGTACCTTTGGTTCAGTAGACACATAGTAGCCGACGCTCTAACCGACTGCAGTGGTTTGTTGCGGTATTAAATAGTATATAACAAATGTCACGATCTGCAATGTGATTGGTGCCGATAATTTGGCATGTGAGCGAACATGTTTGGTAGGAAGAACTGGTGGTCAAAATGGGGGCATATGCCTGGTAAGAAAAAAAGTTCGGGGTGTGCACGTAATGGTTACCGGCTAAGTACACTCAAGAGATATGAAAACGCAACACGGGAATTTCCGCTATATATTGTATGTACAATATGCTGCTTTTAATCGAATGGTACATGGCTACGTAAGACCTTTCCTTTTGGAAAAAATACTAAAACAACAAATAATACAGCAAATAATATTCCTTCAATGTTTCATTATTCACAGAGTACGCGTTTGGCTCAATCATGTGAGCAAACTTAGGATGCAACATTTTGCAAACTATTTACGTTAAATACAGTACTGAACTAGCTCAATTTTTCAAAGAGCTACTTCAACATTTATGAAGTTCTTGTTACAAAGTGTAGTGTGATTAAAACGTCTACAACATCACAGTTGTGTCCTTTCTCTAGTTAACTGCAACTTTCTTTTTAAAAAACATCTTTGGATTTCTTTGGAATAATATGTACAATTAAGTGTGCAGTATATACAATATATAGCGGAAATTCCCGTGTTGCGTTTTCATATCACTTGAGTGTACTAGGTGTTCATGCATTTGAAAGACCCGCGCACGTGCGAATTGTGAAAATGAGCGCTCTAGGTGTTACCGCACGCGCACGGGTTTTTCAAATTCATGAACACCGATGTACGAGGCCGGTAACCATTACATGTAATGATGTCTCCGGGACAACTTGGTTTCTCAATGTTTAAACCTCCGTGGCTTTTGGAATATCCTGCCGGCGAATATATTTGTGCTTATGTTTGATATGTGCACTGGAAGAAGTAATTAAAGGGAATATTTTTATCTTGTGAAGTACTACATGAAGTATTATATTACATATTTGTATAGGAAATACTGGGAATAGAAAAGCTATATCTACTCGTTAGCTCTACTGGGAAATATTTCCTAGTACGAAACATTTCTCGGCCTTTTCCGTCAGTGGCGGGAACGCCAAATAACGTTCCGATTGTTTTACGGACGCGTCGTCGTCAGATTCCGCCACCAATCGGAACTCTTCGCCAATTTCCGTACTCGGTAATAGCGGCTAGGAGAGTACTGGGTGCCGCTCAATAGTTTTTGGAAGTAAAATGATGAATTTGGTTCCGTTTTCGATTGTAGCTCTCCGCAAAATAGTGCTCTTTTATATAATGTTGAATTGATGAAAATATTGCAGATTTGTGAGTGATTTTTATCAATTTCTTGATATTTTTGCTATGACCGATAAATTATACTTTTTAACAAAATAAATCCCCAAATAGGTGTAGTTGAAATCCCCAAACAGTTCGTTCGGTCCCAAACAGTTCGTTCCATATAATGACTGATAGTTTGGAAGCATTTGTTGAGTTTTCCAAATATATACTTTAATTTTACGGTTGAATTGAAGGGAAAGGAGGAAGAGACATTGTAATTATGATTATATCATATTATGGAAGTGATTGTTTACCGTTTTGTCAGTCGAGATATATGAACTTGATATTGTATCAGTAAATCAATTAATACAACTCCAAACAAAGAAAGATATGACTCATGAAGTCCATACTGACGTCCATGGTACTTGATGTATTGTTAAATTACGCTTCTATGGTCTGCAAGTATATATTTTTTCTCCAATCCACAGACATTAGGGTACACCTTTGACATGAGGGTTATTTTATTGCAATATATAGATCTTATACATATATCATCTAGTGAAAACATTCCAGATATCATTTATTTAATATAAACAATATGACAATAGTTTATTTAACACTATTACTATGTGATCAATGATTACATCAAATGTATTTATTTTATAAGGGCTTCTAGAAGCATCAAACATTTTTGAAATGTTTAAATTTCAATCGGAGGCTCTAGTGTGTTTTACAAAAGATGGTTTACAGGAGGAATAACTTTTATTAATGACATTTTAGACAAAAATGGAAATCTTTATTCATACATAGAATTGAATGAACACTATAATATACAGTCCAATTTTCTTGAATATGAAGGTATTATAACTGCTGTCAGGAATTATTTGGCAAACCTGAATATTGTGCATCTAGCATGTAACGGCCAAACCCTATTCGTCCACTAATCCTATCCTTAATTCTACAAAATGAGAAAGGCTGTCGAAACATATATGACATCATGATTAGAAATAATATCCCAAAACATTAAGTAAATGGAAAAATGAAGTAGTTAGTGTTCCAAACTTTGAATTTGAAAGATTATATGCCTTACCTTTTAAAATAACAAGAGATCCTAAGTTACCTTGGTTCAATTTAGAATCAACCATAGGATACTTGGAACAAATTACCTTTTATCTAAAATGAATATTATTAATAACGATATGTGCAGCTTTTGCAAAAATACACCTGAAACTATCCAACATCTGTTTTGGAACTGTGGAACAGTAAAGGAATTCTGGTCAAAACTTCAAACTTATCTTACAGAAAAATGCAATACAGCATTCGTAACTTTAACAGAAACAGATATTTTTATTTGGAAATAGTAACTTTAATACTGTTGTGAGCAAAATCATCATGCAAGCAAAACTTTACATTTATCGAAACAAGATGCAACGTCAACTTCCACAGCTAACCTTATTAAAACGTATATAATATCTTTGTACAAAGTTGAGAAACTAATCGCATATAAAAACTTAACAAGAGCTGTCGGAGAACAGCGCAGCTCGACTATTCGATTTTTCAGAGAGTAATAAATTTATAGCTAGTATATACCATCAGAAAACAAGGCTACAACAATGTGGGGTGGGGATGGGAGCACAACATAACTATGTGTAAGAATTAACCAAAACTACACAGAAATATGTAATTTTTTTTTTTTAAAAAAATCGAGTTTTAAGTGGGGTGCGGGGTGGGGGATGGGAGAGAGGCGGGGTGGATGGTGGGGGAGTGGGGTTGGTGAGGGCAACATATATGTGTAAGAAGCTATGTAATAATTCACCAAAACAACAACAAAATATGAAAAAAAAAAATTTAAAAAATCGAGTTTGAGTGGGGATAGGGCAGAAGCGTCGGGAGGGTGGGTGGGGGGATGGGTGGGGTTGGGGAGGGCAACATATATGTGTAAGAAGCTATGTAAGAATTGACCAAAACAACACAGAAATATGGTAAAACAAAATAAAATAAAAAATTAGATTGAGGGGAGTGGGTGGGGATGGGAGGCAGGGGGGGGGGGAGGAGGCAACATGTTTAAGAATTGACAAAAGCAACACAGAAATATGTGGGGGTGATGGGGGTGGGGATTGGCTGGGGAGGGGAGGCAGTGGGGAAGGGGCAACATGTTTAAGAATTGACAAAAGCAACACAGAAATATGTAAAAAAAAATAATAAGAGTTTCAAGTGGGGATGGGGTGCGTGGGAGCGGAGGAGAGAGGCGGGAGTGGGTTGGTTGGTGGGGGGGGAGTTGGGGGGGGGGGGTGAAAGGCGGTTGTGGGGGCAACATATATGTGTAAGAATTGACAAAAGCAACACAGAAATACAATATATGTAAAAAAAATAATAGTTTCAAGTGGGTGTGGGGGGAGTGGCGGGGGGGAGAGGGGGGAAGAGGCGGGAGTGGGTTTGGGCCTTTGGGAGGGGGCAACATATATGTGTAAGAATTGACTAAAACAACAAAAAAATATGCAAAAAAAAATAAAAAAATTCAAGTGTTGGAGGGGGATTGGGGGGGGGGAGAGGCGGGGTGGGGTGCGGGGAGGGTTGCAACATAGATGTGTAAGAATTGACTAAAACAACACAGAAATATGTAAAAAAAAAAATAAAAAAAATTAGATTTTCAAGTCGGGTGGGGTGGGGGAGCGGGGTGAGAGGCAGGAGGGGGTTGTTGGGATGGGGAGGGGGCAAAACATATGTGTAAGAATTGACAAAAGCAACACAAAAATATGTAAAAAAAAAAATAGTTTCAAGTGGGGGTGGGGTGGGGGTTTGAGCGGGGGTGAGAGGCTGGAGTGGGTTGGGGGGAGGGGAGGGGGCAACAGATATGTGTAAAAATTGACTAAAACAACAAAGAAATATGCAAAAAAATCAAAAAAAAATCAATTCTGTTGAGGGGGAGCGGGGCGGGAGAGGCGGGGGTGGGTGGGGGTGGGGCGGGGAGGGTTGCAACATATATGTGTAAGAATTGACTAAAACAACACAGAAATATAAAAAAAAAAAGATTGGAGGGGAGTGGGGGCGTGGGGGGTGGAGGAGGTAGCTGGGGTGGAGGGAGCCCATGCCCCAATATGGGTGAAGTAATAAGATGCATAATGCTATAACAAATCCCAAACTAAAATTATAGATATATATACATGCTTACATGCAAACCTAGATCTGCCTTTATTGCACATTTAATGGGCCATCACAATTTGGATTCCATGGGAGCCCAGAATTAGCAGAAGACAAAATTACTTATCCAGACCTTTACAACATACTATAAGGAAACCAGTTCCAAAATTTAGTTCAGCTAGGACAAGAAATGTAAGAGATATAGACCTGTATTCACAGCTTACACGCAAAATTTGATGTGAAACAGACATATTTTAAGGGCTATCAGAATTTGGGTTCCATGGGAGCCCAGGGTTACAGGAACCAAAATTACTTAAGCAGCCCTTAAGATAATGCTATAAGGAAGTCAATGGCCAAATTTGGTTGTGCTAGAGTAAGAATTGTAAGAGATATAGACTTGTAAACACAGCTTACACGCAAAATTTGATGTGAAATGGGGCACATTTTATGGGCTATCATAATTTGGGTTCCATGGGAGCCCATGGGTTACAGGAAACAAAATTGCTTATGTAGCTCTTAAGATAATGCTATAAGGAAGCCCATGAACAAATTTGGTTGTGCTAGGATAGGAAATGTAAGAGATATAGACTTGTAAACACAGCTTACACGCAAACCTTGATGTGGGACGCCGACGCCGACTCCACCGCCGACGCCGACGCCGGGATGATTACATAAGCTCTCTTATTCTTCGAATAGTCGAGCTAAAAATGAATAAGTTTGAAACCATGTGGAGTCAATACATTGCTATCTGTGGAACTGGAGTAAGAGATCATTTTTCCAGTATCAAACTGTAGCAAATAAACTTAATGTTTTCATTCTGGGACATGCAAAGCTTAGCTTACTAATTAGAAATAACATTACCCTTGCTTATATCTTGATCTTCCTTAATCAACCTTCTTGTTGTTTTTTATAGAAAAAATAATATTTTTGGAAGTTGTGTATATTAATCCTTTAAAACTATCCTAAAACATTGTCCTTTAATAAATGATTTATATACAGATTTATTACACAGTATGGGTTTAACTTATTGTTTTTTTCTCTTTCCAAAAACAAAATATGAGAAAAAAATCAGTGTAGCATGAAACAATGTTTATTTTTGTTTCTATAACATTAAAATTATCTGTGTAAAGCAAGTCTGAATGTGTTGACAATGTGGGTTTTACACTGGGTTTTGAACAAAAAAAAATTCTTTAGGGCTGTCATGGCGCAGTCGGTTTTTTCTTTTGATTTTTTAACTTTTTTTTTATTTTGCCTAAATGCGAACAGTAGTCAATATGAAAAATTAAAGATCACAATAATGAAGATTAAACGTGAAAAAAGCTACTGTATGATATCTTAAAATGGATATTTTACATAATTGTTATAAACTTCCATTCTTGGCATTGATGTCAGCTGTTTGAAGCGCCCAGTGAAACGACGGAGCTATTATTTTTCAACATTTCAATGTAAATGACAAACCCGGTTAAAATGAGATACCGGTAATAAATATAATAACAGTCGTGAATTGATTGATTGAATTGGATTTTATAGTCGCACCAACAGCTAAGGTCATATGGCGACTTTTTAGCTTCCATTGGTGGAGGAAGACCCCAGGTGCCCCTCCGGGCAATTTTCGTGCACGGGCGGGCACCTGGGTAGAACCACCGACGTTCCGCTAGCCAGCTGGATAGCTTCCTCACATAAAGATTCCTAGGCCCCTGAGGGATCGAACCTACAGCGGTGAGGGGCAAGTGATTTCAAGTCAGAGACGTTAACCACTCGGCCATGGACGCCCCTGCAACAGTCGTGAAAGAAAAGAATGTAGTTAGAAGAGTTTATGGATGTGTAATCGTCTTGAAAACTGGTCGGTCGACATCACATGTTAGGTTTCATCCTGCGCTAACACGACCACTCGTTAGTCTCTGTTTGGCTACAAACGACCACTCGTTAGTCTCTGTTTGGCTACCAAGATTTAAAGGGCAAAGGTCATAGCAAAAAGAGAAGAATAGGTATGGACAAAAGAGGGCCTCAGGGAAGATTTTTGTAAATATATCATAAATATATTGAAAAAAGACCTACCGGTATTATTCGCAGCAAAATAACATTAGTTTTTCAATTTTAAGACCAAAGGGTAATATAATGGGCCTTAAAGATGATGAATTGACAAGAGGGCCTCAGGGAAGATAATTTTCACTAACTGGGCCACTGTCTTCTCAAGAGCATTCAGTGCATTACCCTATTCGTAAAATCTTTCTACGCGGCTCAATTATTGCAAAACCAACAGCGGGACACGGCTTCAAAGACGAAAAGAGGGCCTCATGAAAGATTTTATATTGCTAAATGGGCCATTGTACTTGTAATAACTTCTTTCCCTCGTTGTCGTTTCCAGACATGCTGTAACTTATGATATTCGATTGTTTAAATTGAATTTGATTATATTGAATAAAATTCAAAATTTATAAATACTCAAAGAAATGCTTAATCCAGCTCTTTTCCAAACAAATTTTTACTCCCACCAGGATTTGAACCTGGTCTTCTACCCTAAAAGGGTAGAACGTGATCAAACTCTGCATACACCAAGAAGTGTAAAGATTGTACTCCGCGCAACTGCACCCACAATATCGCCACTGCCGTAATACGAAGTTTCTGAATTTAAACTAGCTTTAGTGCCTTTCAACTAGGTGTGGGTGGCTGCCCTGCCACAGAACAATTTGACGATCCAACAAAGGCCAGCTGTCACCCCCTACCTAGACCCCGACAATCCCCAAACAGGCAAAACTTACTGATATAACCCCATTAAACACCGATAATTTGATCGGCAATTGGCTACTATGACAACCCTGACTCCTATTTGTTGTGCTTATAATATAAAGCAATATAAACATGTGCCTAATAAATACATAATTTTATATATGCAATTAATACAACATTTAAGCATGGAATGATTAGATGTGATCATGAGTTGGCTGACGGATAGCTGGCAACATCCGTAAGATGAGGGTCATCAACATGAACCTGGTGGTTCAGTAAATCGTTGGCTGGTTGTTTGAATGAATTACGTCGTTTTTTAGCACATGTTAGGGCCATATATGATCATCGATATCATACATGGTGGGGGCACACCACTTTTTCCTGGGTAGAAATAGTAGTGTATACCTTCTGCCCATCTGAAAGGACACGCTTTTTTATTTATTCCAACTCGCAGTGAAAGAGGCGAGGTTTCAAACCATCCAAGCCACGGATGCAGTAAATCGGAATCAACCTTCTCAGCAAATTAAACATTTAGGGCACTGCTCCCCAATTCAGATGTAACCTTTCTTAATTTTTTTTGGGCCCATTAACTTCTAGGTATGGTTATATAAATGTGTAACCTGTTGCTATAAATACTAAAATAATTCCTCTGCTTTAACAAGGGCTTGCAACCTTCTACTAGGATACGTATCATACGATGTATCTGTGGCAGCATTAAAAAAAATTAGTGACTGTCCCGTTCATTTGTTTTGTTCAATTTAAACAGAATTAATTTGGTGCATATAGTATATATAAACCATCACGGTCTCTTTCAGCGTAAATCCACGTATATAAATGACTTCACAGTGTTTCCCACTGACTTTTTCATTTGGGGGTACATGTACCCCCTACTGTTAAATGTTGGGGGTACACTACAAATTTAGGGGGTCACTATGAATTTAGGGGGTACACTACAAATTTAGGGGGTACACTATGAATTTTTAAGATTTTTAAACCTTTCACATACTTTATTTGCTACTGAAGGCATTACAATACACAGCACAGTGTAATATTCAAGTTGACAACAGTTACAGTTAAATCATTTCGTTCAAGTAAAAATGCAATACCAGTCAACACGTTGCGCATCTATAAATAGTACACGGGAGAGACGAAACCACCTTAAGGACTTCAAACTTTGAGCTACATTTATTACAATATTAAGTTTATTTATTTTAAATATTAAATATCAACTTAAATCTGCCAACAATAAGTCAAAACCACCAGAATGAGATTGTCGATGTTTTCTCTACTTTCATTTAGGTAGCGCGTGCGCTTATGACGTCATAACCAATCATCGTGGTTTGCACTAGAGGGATAGGGCAATTGACGCAATTACTCGGGATAATGTTTTCGTAAACAAAGCGTTTTAGTTTCGTTTTGATTTTTCAAAAAATATTCGGACAAAGTGGACGAGAATTTGGAAATCTAACCGACGGTCATGCTTTCTTATTATCAGACTTGTATTTTTTCTGTGCGTGCATGCACGTACGAGGTCAGTTTTCTGTGCGTGATATTTTGTTTTCATGCGTGATTCACGCACATATGTGCGTGAATGGGAACCACTGCGTCACCGTCCCTTTCAGCTTAAATCCATGTAATAAATGACGTCACCGTCTCTTTCAGCGTAAATCCACATATATAAATATGTCACCGTTTCCTTTCAGCGTAATTCAACATATAAATGATGTCACCGTCTCTTCCAGTGTAAATCCACATATAGTAACTTCAGTGTTAATTTCAGGTTGAATTTGCATATAATAACTTCACTGTTTAATATTTCCAGGGTAAATTCGCCGCATATATATATATATATTAACTTCAGTGTTAATTTCAGGATAAAAATTTGCATATATAGTAACTTCAGTGTTAAATTGCAGGTGAATTCAGGGACTTCTCTGTTAAATTCAGGATAAATTTGCATATATGTACAGTAACTTCACTATCAATTTTAGAAAAAAAATAGTCAAAGAAAGAATAAAAATAAAAATATAAGAACGCTTTAACTGCATGGGTTGACATTAGTTACTGTAAACAGTATTAAGATATAATTATGAAAATCTGTGCCTCCGCTGTGATTCACCAATGTCGCAAATGGAGAAAGAAAAGAAACATTTGCGATCTTTTTTTAAGCTTTTGCGAAAATGATTTTGCGAAAGGAAAATAAAAGCTGATATTTACACATTTTCAATGCCGTAAGCAGATATAGAAAATAGACTGCTACACAGTGCTCTTACTGGACATGCACAGTGTAACAGTCTAATAGAAAAGTGGACTGGTTCACTAATCTACATGAATAACGTTCGCTGGCCGATTACAAAAACTTATAAAATTATCATAACCAGTCGATTGATCACACTTGTATATTGTGGATCATGACGCTTGCAAATAACATTTTGTAAACAAACTGTCTGACACTCTCGGAGAAGATAATTGAAAGCAATTAAGTAATAATAGGATTAAGGACAACACAGCTTTATATCGGGTTTTAAGCTCTTATACAAACATCGGCAAGCGTGGCGGGACGATCAAATAACGAAAATGAATCTATGGTGATGTTTGTTAATGAGTGTAGCAAACTTTGTCGGTGTTGAAAATTAAAGAAATCAAAAGTGATTACATGCTGTTTTTAGAAATAATACTATTAAAATAAAAGATGAGATCAGAACAATTGGCCTTAATTGATTTAATTACCCTCGACGTATGTTTCCTATATAACTTATGTCAAGATGTAAAACATTGCCAATACTGTAATAGCAAACATGGCATGTTAACATCCGCTAAATTTAGATTCTTAATTGACTCCAACTTATAAATTTGCCAAAATGTGTGTGTTAAAAGACTTAAATGAATAAATGCATATATGCTGTTTATTTTGAAAATGACTCCGTATATGTGAAAAAATGGCTCCAACTTTGGCTCTTATTTCTCAAATGTGGCTCTTTTTTTTTTCCTCATTTTGCAAAAGTAGTTGCGAAAGAAAAAGAATACCAGAGGAGGCCCTGGAAATGGATGTTTTACGATTTATTCTCATTTAAAAAAAAAAAACACGCTTGCGACGGGATGGGTTATGTTCCTAAAATATATTAAAAAATCAACATATATAAATGACGTTGCTGATCCTTCAGTGTAAACCACTTAAACAACGTCACTATCGCTTTCAGCGTAAATCCGCATGTTTAGAATCTTCACTGTCAATTTCCGGATAAATCCATACGTATTCATAATTTTGATAGAGCATCATCAATAAAACTGACCAATCATTGACCAGAAATAAGACCTACCTAATTCATTCTGGTAGGTGATAAACTCAGTATTTATCCTTGATGTTCAACCAAGTTTACAGTTAAAATTAAGGTATCTACAATGTGGTTCTTTTTAAACCCTGCATATTTCTGGCCCTACCATTCATGCACACTGATTCAACATACATATCTTTCCAAAATCAAAATCTTGAAAATTATCATCTTTTTACGTGGTCAAAGATTTTTATTTTACTATAGAACCTAAGGATAAAAACCGAGTAACACAAATTTTATCACCTACTGAAATAAGATAAAATCTCAACATCTCTGCAATGAAAAAATATGATAAATAATTCACTGTCTCTTTTTGTGTAAATCCAACTAAATAAACAATTGCAACATCCCTTTTAGTATCAAGTCGCAGTGATAAACCATGTCACTGTCTCTTTCAGCGTAATTCGTCTGTACAAATGATTTCTCACCGTCACTGACTTAATCCCACACATATTATTAATAACTTCAGTGTCACTTCTAGGATAATAACTTCTACTTTTTATTTCAGTTTTAAATCAATGAATTTAAATATATCAATATATACGTTAAGGACCTGTTAAGGAATTTTCACAGACATATTCTAACTATCTGGGTTCTATTAAAATACCGGTGGGGGGGTGTCCTGGTGGATGTTTCCTTTTGTTCCAGGCAGTGTTCCTTTATATTGCGCATTTTCTTTTTCCCATATCCTCGTGCCACTAAAGCAAGCCTCCACTCCTCAAATGACGACTCTCCAGGGTGTCCATTAAGAGGCAGGGATTTCTCCCTGCTACTGAAATCCCTGCTACTTTTGACCTGTTCTACCTGGCTACTATGAATACTTTTACTAGTATTTTAAACAAGTATCAATAAAAATACCCAGGCTATTCCTGCTCTGGGTGCCGCTTACTTATAAAGGTAATGACACCCCTGCTCTACTCTGCGGGGCTGTATATCTTGGTGGGGCGTCTGATCAGATCATTGCTCCCACTTCTCTCTAATAGTTAG